>PVKU01010830.1:0-48618 GCA_004027475.1 Anoura caudifer | reverse complement strand
TTGGCTGTGTGGCCTGGGAACAAGAGAGACTTTGCCTGGAAGAAGGGTGAAAGAACTCTTGCCAGTAGGCCATGAGAAGGTGCCACATGGCTTCAGATTAACCAGAGATCCTGCCTGGACGACGACACAGCTGACGGTGTCGAGAGCCTGGATCCCGGACGTGTGCTTCTCTTCCTTGCAATCACGGTACCCTGACTTAGGGCAGAGGGAGATAGGAAGCACTGTGGGCGTCTGTGGGTTTCCTAAAGGACTTTGATATTTTAATGAAGATGTTAAGTCACTACTTTAACTCTGTATAGCATTAAATAAACATTTCCTTTCCTTTTCACAAATCTCTGGCTTTGAGAGGCATCTTTCCATAAGGCGGCGGACAATAACGGACCTTCTGTTTGCTCGGTAACAGTCTTACTTGCAACATTAGAAAAGTGTCCAGGAATCAGCCCTGCTCATTTTTAAACTTCAACTTCATCTCTGACCCAAAGCTCCTCTCCGGGCCCCGTCGCTCCCCAGTCCTAACTCCGGCTCGCCTGACGGTTCTAGCAGCTTGCGGTGGAGGGTGGCGCATGCCTGCCTCTCCCGCCCCTCCTTACCTCCCTCTTTCCGGTCAGGGAAGGCAAGAGGAAGAGAGGGAAACAGACGTGTCCACCCTCCCCTGAGTGGGGCCTCAGTCCTCTGCATCCAGGGCCCCTTTTCGGGGGCATAGCCTGTGGGCTCCCGGTGGGCTGGTGATCGCTGCAACCTGGCCTTCTGACAGGCAGCCCTGACTCCAGGCCTCAGCCGCGATTTCAGCGACGCCCCCTCATCCGGGACACCATCAGCCCACGTGGAAATCACCGTCCCTGCCTCCATGCGGACCCGCCCATCTCCGCTTGGCAGTTCCCTCCCCAAGGTGGTGCCTCTCTTGATCCTCTTTGTCCCTGGCTGTGCTAACACAAGAGGCAAATTAGCAGGCCCACTATTCAGGCAAAGACTCAGCCAGGGGACAACAAGCCAGTCTCCCTTTCTTCCTAACCCCTCTGCCCCATCTTTACGAGGAACCCTCCCCTCTTCACTGCAACTGCCCCGCACCACCTCTCTGTACCAGCAGGTCTTGAGGGGAAAAAAACACCATCTCACCAGGTGCACGGCATCTCACTCCCCAAAGGCAGCCCCCCCGCCAAATATCCCTCTGTCTAGGAAGCAGAGAAGCAGGGGGCAGGGAAAGGCACGTGGAGGAACAGAGGCCATGCTAGGCCGAGTCTCTGAGCAAGGACTTTTTCAGTAAGCTCTGTGAGTAAATGGCCATTGTCCATGGTGGCCGTTCTCCGGATTTAGACTAATGGTGCTTGTGGACATTTTTATTCCCAACTTTGAAATCTTGGGGCAACGGAAAAATTCTCACGTGACATCCTGATGCCGTAGTTGCCATGGAAATACATACATATAGTTTTCAACAATTCTGGAAAGACTGCAAATGTTAAGGACATTATATTCTAATACTCTTTTCCTTGGGCAAGTAATTTGGTGATGGAGGAAGAAGTGATCGGTAAGGGCCCGGCGTGTCGAAAATAAAGCTCAATAAACAGAAGTTAGGTGTGTGTATACGTATATGTATCTATACGCATACACATACACGTACACTTAAATTGCATGCCAAATACATCATGTACTTGGAGAATATATGAGATCCACTTACAATAAGCCACAAACATTTCTCCTGGGCTACGAAAGTTCAAGTGATTCAGCAGGGTTCTCATTATACACAACGTCCACAACGGTCACTGCACACCGCTCTGTAACTGCATGTCCTTGCTTTACATTGGCATCATCCACACTTTCTGTCACTCACTTCTTTTCCTCTCATTCATTCAGTCAACATTCATCAAGTCCCAAAATACCTTTGGAAACACAGGCAAGTAAACCCATCTCCTCCTTTGAGGAATCCCCGTTCTCGTGGGAAAGCAGGCACACGGATGACTCATTAAAATGTGAAAGTGCAAGAATGGAGATTTGCACAGCGCACACAGCTGGCACTCGGTAGGCACCGGCTGAAGGGGTGATGGAAAGGGAGGCGGCGCCCCCGCTCAGGGGGACGTGGTGGGCGGGGGGCGGCCGAAGACAGGACTGCCCGAGAAGTAGCCCTTGTGCCAAGTCATAAGCGACAAAGTGCCTTTTTCCCCAACGATGTATCATCAACGTCAGTCTGCATCAACAGACATAGCTCTGCACTGTCACTTTTAAAGGCAGCGCAGCACACCGCAGGAGCAGTGCACCGCAGTTTAACCGCAGCTCACACGTGCGTGTGTGCGGGCTCCACTTCTGCACTATTTTAAACACTCAAGGGCCATAGTTGAACACTTGTACAATTATTTTTTTCATTTTTTTATTTTAATTGTTGTTCTTGTACAGTTTTCTTTTACTCATGTCCCAGCCCACCGCCCCAGCCCTCCCCACCTCCCTCCCATTCCCACCCTCCCCCTAGTTTTTGTCCATGTGACCTTTATACTTGTTGCTCCAAACCCTTCCCCTTTTCCCCTGGAATTCCTATCCCTCTCCTCTCTTGTTCTCAATTTCAGTGTCTTTGGTTATATTGTGCTTGTTTGTTTGTTTTGTTGATTATTAAGCAGTATGGAATTTTCTCAGAAAACTAAAAATGAAACTGCCTTTTGACCCAGCAATTCCACTGCTAGGATTATATCCTAAGAATCCTGAAACACCAATCCAAAAGAACCTATGCACCCCAATGTTCATAGCAGCACAATTTACAATAGCCAAGTGTTGGAAGCAACCCAGGTGCCCATCAGTAAATGAATGGATCAAAAAACTATGGTACATTTACACAATGGAATTCTATGCAGCAGAAAGTAAGGAGCTCCTACCCTTTGCAACAGCATGGATGGAACTGGAGAGCATCATGCTAAGTGAAATAAGCCAGGAGGTGAAAGACAAATACCATATGATCTCACCTTTAACAGGAACCTAATCAACAAAACAAACAAGCAAAATATAACCAAAGACACTGAAATTGAGAACAGGCTGACAGTGACCAGAGGGGAGAGGGGAGGGAAGATCAGGGAAAAAGGGGAAGGGTTTAGAGGAACAAGTATAAAGGACACGTGGACATAAACTAAGGGGGGGTGGAAATGAGAGGGAGGTGGGGAAGGCTGGGGTGGTGGGCAGGGATGGGAGTAAAAGACAGAAAACTGTACAAGAGCAACAATTAAAATTAAAAAAAGAGACTGGGGAAAAGGGAGATCCATTGCTTTTCTCCTTTGATACTTTTTGGCAACGTAGAGCTTCCAAAAACTGAATTTGGAGAAAGGTCATGAATGATGATCAAGGGCACTCATTTCTTTCCAAGTTGAAAACCTAGTTGGTTGGGCTGGGCTGTGGGGGAACGGGAAACACAATGAGCAAGGTATCCATCCTCTCTTTATTCAAGCGACAAGTACTTACTGAGCACCAGTTGTGTGTTAGGCTCTGTGCCTTACTGACCAGACGAAGACTTTAATATTGTCTCTGGATTTGTTCATCAACATAGCAGCATCAGCCATGGCTGGGTGGCTCAGCTGGCTAGAGCCTCGTCCCATACAATGAAAGGTTGCAGGTTCGATCCCCGGTCAGGGTACGTAGAAGAGGCAACTGATGGATGTTTCTCTCTCCCATCAACATCTCGCTCTCTTTCTCTTCTTCTCTCTCTAAAATCAATAACTGTATCCTCAAATGAGGATTTAGATAAAGTAAAATAGTACAAGAGCAACAATTAAAATAAAATAAAAAATAAAAAATAAAAATAAATAAAGTAAAATAAATAAAATAGCCGTATTCTTCAGATGGCAAAATCTGCCACTTTCAAAGATGTAGTTTTCCTACATTTCCTAACAACGAACAGAAATCAGGATTCAAGCCACGTTACCCAATCAGATCTGTGAGCACGTTTGGTCTGTTAGTATTCCTCGGCTGAGCGTGCCGCTTACGAAGATTCTGAGTATAGTTTTAATGCAGCTGCGAACTCAGTGACAACTCTGGGGTGCGTTAGCTTCACGAGCAGCAGTGCCTCCTCTCTGACTGAGGATCTCACTTAATCAGTCTTGTGAACTCACGTTGGCTCAGCCAGAGCCTCGGTCAGGACAGAAGGCTGGCTGGTGATCTAGAGATGGGAATATTTTTCACAAAGCTGAGAAGAATTTCTGACTCAGGAAAAGTTATGCTCTCATAAAAAATATCACACTCTCATTGACTCCACATAGGGCTTTTAATATTAGATTCATTTCCTCCTAATATGCAAAGGGATGGGGGAAGAATTGGTTGTGACAGGTGAGGACAACTTTGGGGATGCAGAAAGAGAGGAGAAAAATCTCAGCATTGCTAAGTTTCTATTTCATAAAACCATTTAACAACAGGGTGTAAAATAAACAAAGCTCATAAACATCTATTTTATTTGCACCTGTGATCAGATGTAACTAGATAGTAAATACAGTTGAGACCAAAAAAAGAAAAAGAAAATACTGAAAGGAAACACTCATCGTTTCATTTTTTCCCCTAGATGCATCACATTCACTCGGCATAGCTTTCAGCCAGTAACCCCTGAAGGCAGCTTGCTTTGACGCTTGTTAGTACCATTTCTTCGATTGAGTGGGCATGAGGTTGACGTAAAAATTGCACGTAGGTGGCTAAGGTGCCTAAAATGGGATAAAGTCCGTCAGCAATCATTTGCTGGGCATGAGTATATGTTAAATAAGTAATAAGCATTACCTCATACCATTTATTAGTCTATGAGATAAAATAATTATATGTACTTATTAGACAACAAGTGTAAGACACAATCCCTACTCTTAAGAAGCTTAGCATCTACTTCTTTAAGAAAGAAATATTAAAGAAATACTCTTTAGCCTGCCGCTTCTTACAGGAGGAGGCACACTGGCTGCCCGAGGAACATCTGGGTTTGAGTAGTTATGACAAGAGTCCACTTCTGGGCCAGGCTCACTCACAGGATGCGGGAACGCGCTCTAGCGGCTCAACCCCTTCCAAGGCGGACGCCACGTTTGCAGGTGAACTTCGTCTCCCAGCCACGGATCCAATTCCAGTCCCGGGATTCCGGGTCCTTGGGGAGAAGTGCCCAGGCTGATGACCGCAGCGCACAGTGGCTGAGTTCAGACCGGGACCTGGTGTGGTCACATCTGCCTGCGAAGTCCACCCTTTCAGAGGCAAAGAACATGACGCGGCCCTCCTGGGCGCCGATGGCTCTTCTGGCTCCAACAGCCTGCCTGTTGCTGCAGGAACGGCTGCTTTCATTGCCACAGAACACACCACGTCAAATGCGGTTCTTTCATCAAGGAAGTAAGTGTCCATCCGATGCGTGTTTCCAGATGACAGCGCGTAACAGGCAGCTAAGTCCTTGGCCTGTCCTATAAATATACTTGAGGATGCAATTTACTTTTCATCATCCTTGGCTGGGTCATGAACCGAAATCACAGTAGGAGCACAGGGCCACCAGGGCGTAGCTGGGGAGGAAACCTGGAGCTGCTTCCCGGAACAGCCGTACCCAGCCGAGCAAACACGCCCCGTGGGGCCTGGAAGGAAGCTTGCCTGCCCATATCCCCCAATTTCAGACCAACGGGGGGCAACTCCCCCTGCACCTGAACACTTTCCACTTTGTCACATGCACAGTGATCAGGACCAAGCGCATCGCATGATTATCCTCCAGTGACGCAGGCGGGCGGGCTGAAGGGAGCCGAAATCAGAAAATCAGAATCCGAAGACGGGGGATCTCACGTGGGCCCTGCTGCTCACGGAGCAGCAGGCAGCGCTCGGCAAACCGCCGCCTCTCGGCGCTTCGGCTTCGTAACCGTTAGGGATGGTACACAGCCTACCTCGTCAGCTGCAGCAAATCTTCTCCTTCCCTCCGCACTCAAACCTCTGGAAAAATGGAGCTGCCCCAGGTTCGGCTTCTCCGCCCCTCCCCAACGTGGAACCGCCCTTCCACGTCAATGCTCCACTTACGGTCACCGCTGTCGCATCTGGCGACGCTCGGCGACCCTTTACTTACCCTCAGATACTTTCACCCGCGCTGAACACCGCTCCACGGCTCGGTCCTTGGCCTCCGCATTTTTACCGACTTTTTCCAGTTTTACGGAGATGAATTGACATGTAACATGTGTAAGTTTAAGGCATACAACCTAACAGCTTGAGAGAATATGTACACATTGCAAAATGATTGCAAGTTTAAGTAACATCCATCAGCTCATATAGTTACGTGGGTTATTTTTTTTTTTCTGCTGGTGGTGAGACCTTCTCGGACGTACTCTCTAAGAACTCCCAAACGCACAGCACGGTATTGTTACCTCAGCCATCACGCCTCACTCCACACCTCAGGAACTATGTCCACATCGCTTTGGCTGATGCCATCCAGGCTGGGGACTCAACTGCTGTCCCGGAGCTGAGACAGGCAGATTTATCTCCAGGGTTACCGCTCTCCTCAAGCTTACTCCACTTTCAAAACTCTCCTCTTGAATGCCCTAGAGCTCACGAAATTCGAAACATCTAAAACCAGCTTCATTTGGTTTATCTCCCCTGATCACTCTCCAAACTGCTTCTTTCTCCTCCTCTGTTCCCTCCACCCATCCGAAATCTGGTACCCATCTATGACCCGTTTCCCAAATACTCCTCGAATATATCTTTACCTGCTATCGCCACTTCCTTGGTCCACGTCCTTTTCATCCCTTGAGTGGGTTACACTGCTAACGCCTATAAACTAATCTCCCTTCTCGTGTCAGGTCCTCCCTGTGGCATCTTCCAGATGGGCGACAAAATGATCTTTCTAAACAACAAATCAGATCTCTCTACGTTGCCTTAAAATTGTTCATCACTCTCTTTACCCACAGATAAAGTCCTAACTTGTGAGTGTAGAAGAGATGTCCTCACTGGTATCAGTTTAGGGGGCTCCTACGTTCTCACCTTAGGATACAGCCATTCTGAATATTTGTCATCTCTACGTGCTAAATGGCAACTTGATGAGTTTGCACTAGGCTGTCCCTTTCCGAGATGTTCTCCCTTGTCTTCTGCTTATTCAAACACCATTCATCCTTCAAGGCTCACGTCCCCACCTTCTTCCCCATCACATGGCCCCTGACCTACCTCCTGTTCCTTCACAACACCTGGTGCACACCTGTATCCCAACACACATGTCCCCCTACTGTCATTGTCATGTGTCTCAGCCTTTCTAAGGACAGGAACCATGCATGTCTTGCAAGTCCTCAGTAATTCCTGCATCTGGCCCCCCCACCATTTGCTTCAAATTCTCTAGCATTTGCCTGGTTTCCCTGGTCTTTTGACCCATTGTCTCCCACCCAGATTCTCCCTCTCAGCTTAGCCTCCTTGGGTCCACAACCCAGCTGGATGGTCAGCGTCAGTTGACGGAGGTCAGCCCAAGGCGGCAGCCCATGAACGCAGCCATTCAGCTCCACACTGAGAGAGGGCAGGGGTACCCAGTCCCAGGTTCCTGGAAGAGCGGTCCAGACCCAGCCCTCCGAGCACCCACCCGCCAGGTGTGGGGGACAAAAAACAGAGAGGGGGGCGGCTGAACAACTTGGACTGGACGGTCGCCTCTCATGTTCCCATGGCAACGTTTTGGGAAACAACTGTGCATTAAGATGGCAGGTGCCCCGCTGCTGAAACCACCACCGCGCACCGCGCCGCTGAATGGACAGAAAGCCACCGGGGGAGCGGGAACACGCGTGGGAACGAACACCCAGGTGCGACGTGAGAAAGCAACAAACAGCACTGTTCTCCACCGGCTCCCTTCCCCCGCTGTCCTTTGTGATGTAATCAGACGGGTGGGCAGGTCTGAACCCAGGGCAGACTGTCACCTGTCGGTCGGCTTTGCTACCTCGCCGCTGAAGTGCACAGGAACACGGGGGTCTAATGAAAATGCCAGGCTATTTACTGCCTTTTCTTGGCTTTGAGAGACAAGGAATGGTGTTTCACCAACGTGTAAGCTACTTCGCCTAACGTGGAAGCCGAACGACCGAGGATTTAGATAGCTCACCAGGAAATGTGGTACATGAACAAGAACACACTCCATGCAGGCTCCCGGTCACCTCAAGGTTCAACAGTCTCACACGAAAGGTGTTGAAATGAAGTACGTAAATTAAAAACCCTAGCCTTTGTCATTGTTAGAATAACAAACATGGGAGATTCTCCAGATGTTCTCTCTTAACAACAGTGTTGAATTCAGCATAAGTCAGGCTGGTCCTGAACTCAAAGAGAATTTATAAAGGAACTCATTGCAGCATTCACACCTAGATTATGGTCCTTCTGGATTATAGTTTATTTTTTTAAATCTTTTCAAAAACTGATTTGAGAGAGAGACACATTAACTTACTGTTCCATTCATTTATGCATTCCTCAGCTGATTCTTGTACGTATTGACCGGGAATCGAACCCACAACTTTGGCATATTGGGACGATGCTCTAACCAACGGAGCTACCCGGCCAGAGCTGGATTACAGCTTTAAAGGCTCCTGGAAAATGTTGGAGTACCTACCAGCTCCCTGTGTCATAGAAACAGGATGAGTGTGATGATTTTCACTTCCAACTCAGAAGATCCTGACGTAACATAAATTCCCTTCAGATTCTAGGCTGAGACTTAATAACTAAACTTGCTCTCTAGGATTAAGAACTGTGCTTGTTCCTTCCAGCCGGGCCCACAACTCCAACTATATATGGCAGAGAGAACACTTGGTCTCTGAAGTAAAAAAAAAATAAGAACCCAAGTGTTAGGCACATGCATTACCGACGGGGCCGCTGTGGCAACCGTGCAGCGTGTGGCCCGCTCCGCCCCAGGGTGCTGTCTCCTGGGCTGTGACGTGACAGCGCCCCTGGCGTCGGGTGACGTGCTGGCCTGGGCGTGCCACCCATCGCCTGGCAGCAAACTTGTGATCAGAACGGAAGGCTAAAGGATCGCAGAGGGCCGGCCACGAGAATCTGGAGTCAGCTAACTCGTGCGAGTGGTTGCCTGCGCTCACACTTACAGTGCCGCGAGGAAACGGAGTTTCACTTCACAAGTCAGAGTGAGGTATTCCGGCTGCAGCTGGATACCCACCAACCCTTTCAGTGTTTCTCTCTTATCAAAAGAAAATACAATTCTGCGCCTTAACAAGTCTGATCTCATGCTAAGCGAAGTAAGTCAGAAAAAATCAAGACCCGTATGATTTCCGTCATATGTGGAATATAAAGCAGAAGGCAACACATACAAACAAACAGAAACCCACAGACGTGGACAGCAGTGCGGTGGTTACCAGAGGGGCAGGAGGTGGGGGAGGGGGAGGAGGGCAAGGGGGCTGTACCTACGCTGACAGGAGAACTGACTTGGGACGCTGGATGCACAATGCAATATATAGATGAAGTACTATAGAATCGGACACTCAAAACCTGTATCATCTTATTAACCAATGCCACCCTAATCAATTCAATAAAAGCTTAACAAGTATACGGACACGCTCCGTTCTGCACGTTGAGTCATTTGGCTGTCGATGGGCTCGTTAGCAGCAACGACAGATTCCACTGCAATTCCCCGCAGAACGCTCATCCAGGACTTCTCCTCCCGCTGCATCTCACAGGTTACTTCTAGGCGTCTCTGGGGGTACCTCACGGACACTCACAGCCCAGCTCATCATCATCTCTGCTTCTCGGGTCCCCCGGTTGGTGTCTGCCACCCACGACACCACAGCGGGTCCCTCATCATCGCTATGAGCAGCCTACCATGAGGGTGCTGATCTACATTTCAAGGAAATGTCCGGTACTATTCCCAAGTCCGCCAACTCTGAAGGCACCGGAGCAGCACTTCGTGATGCGTAGAAACAGAAAGTATAACAACAATTACCATGCCCCAGCCTAAATGATTTACCCCGGGCATCTCATTTCCTACGACAATCCCCTTAATACATTACCTGTATTTTACAAGCAGGTTAAGTGACTTGTCCAAGATCACAAAACCGGTGATGAAGTCCAAAGTCAAATTTAAATTTAACTTCACCACATCTAGCCTCCTGTTCCCACCTGGAACCTAAGGAGAATGAAACGTTAAATTGCAAGTCTTTAAATGAGGCGCCACCATAAAACAGGTGTGAGATTCCATCGCGATTTGTCACGAGGTGCGGGCTTTGCAAGGAAGCTGCCCAACCCTACACTCGCGTCAAGGATACAAAAGTGGGGAGGCGGTGGAGGGTCAGAGAGGATTTGTGAAAGCACTTGGAGAGAGAAAGAGAGTGCGAGGAGAACCATCCATTCCCTGAAGGGGAGGGGCAAAGGGGCAGCTCTACTTCCTCCCCTTGAGCCTGTGGAGGGGACCTTGAGCCTGTGGAGGGGACCTTGAGCCTGTGGAGGGGACCTTGAGCCTGTGGAGGGGACCTTGAGTGGGATCGCTCAGAAAGTGTGGAAGAAACAGCGGACTAAAATCTGACACCTGGCTAAGAAACCCAACGGCTTCTCCTCCATTACGACGTGACCAGCTTGGTGTCCGGGGGGCACAGCAAAGCGGCGGGGGACTGCCCTGCCCTCCAAAGTCCTGTGATGCAAAGGATTCGTGACTGCTTTCTCCAGTGGGGCAGACACCAGACTGGGGCCTGCCCAGACCAGGGCTGAGAGGCAAGTGACCATGGAGGAGGAGAGTTGACCACACGTGACAGTCGGTACAGCCCAGCAGGGGACCCTCTGAAAGGCCCCGAATGTGGCCGCAGGGCAGCCAGCCTTCCACAGCTGCCAGACCCAGAAAGCCTGAGGTTACCGCAGGACTTCCTCGGTGAAACTCTCCGGTCTCCTTTCCCGCTCACAGTTGCAGCTCCATCTGGAGCAGTCGGTAACCAGAGCAGCGAGTAAAGGAGGGGGAAAGATCAAAAGCCAGCCGCACCCTCTTGCAGAGAGGGTGGGGGTCCACCCACTACAGGGCCTGATCAGAGGACAGGAAGTCTGTACCTTGGAATGAAGAGCTTTCTAACATATCAAACTAAGCGTTTTAAACTACGGAATCAGAGCAACCTAGAGTAACCTAGTGTCAGGTAACATTACCTAACGCTAGTCAGGAAAGCTGTGAGCCTGCCCGAGTTTCATCCAGTGGCCTGGGGAAAACTTCCTCCATTGCATAAACTGTAAGAAACGAAGGAAGACTGAAAGAATCGCATTTGAGAGTCTTGCAAACGAATCAGTGCACAAATAATGCATTGGTGCCTAACCCTCCCTCAGAAACCGTACAAAAAAAGTTTCAACTTTTACACAGGACTTTATTGCTCCACGGAGCTTAAACGAAATCTGCAGGAACTAAGGGGGAAACAGACACCCTGAAGTGCTTTCACCTTTAACTCAGGCACCCATTTATTCTCCTCCGCGGTCCAGCAACAAACTCAAAGACTTCAGGCAAAGTGATGCACACAGATTGATGTCTCATGGGCCTCAGCGCCCACTCAGTAAACACACATAGTCATTGTTTGATCACAGTCAGGTCTCAGGGTAATATCCCTGCTGTGCTGGCAAATGGTCAACCCAGTCGTTAACAGGCGCAGTACCGCCCCCTAGGGGAAATTCTAGAGATCTGTGGGGACATTGTTCTAACTGTGACTGTGCCCAAGAATAAACCACTGAAAAACGATATTTCAGCTCTCACGTTGGCAGAGGAATGAATGGAAGTCAGGCTAACTTCTCCCCAGGACCAATCTAGAATGACAACTAAATTGTGGAGAAATCACCGGGAACAAACAATCGAACAATAGCAAGAGAGAAGAATCAGCTTCAGCTCAACCTGACTGGTAAGAAGTGCAGTGGAGATGCAAGAGGGCTGGCTGGGTGCCCCCAGGTGGTAGCGCCAGAGGGATAATTAAGCAGCTGGTTGGTTCACCCTGAGAAGATGGAGGTCTCAACCCTAAGCTGGGATCCCCAGACTACAACACCAGAGCCTGAAAAGTACACAGATAACATCCAGCAGAGAAAAGCATCCAGCTGGAGAGCCATTTAAAGGGCCAGTGCACAAATATTCATCTGCAGTCACTTACCCTGGGCTCCAGCAAAGGTGGGGGTGGGGCACAGAGGACTAGAGGTGCCTGAGGAGGGACTGGGGACAGAGGCTTTGGGGAGAGAACCGAGAGAGTAGACGCTGGGATCCCGGTGCTGAGTCATCCCCCATAAGGGAGCAGCCATCCTGCTCAGGCAGACCACTCCCCTACGAGCCTGAGGGGAAACAACAGCCCCGACCCCAGGAGGGATTCTGCCCCACCCTGTGGTGCTTAAGCCTGACAGCTGATTGCAATCTGACTGTATTAAAAACTGAAGGAGTCAGCCACAGACCGTTGATCCCTGGAAGTCTCAAACAGGCTGCCTGTGGTCAGACAGGGTCAATATCTGACATCACCAGAGGCAGATCTAGAAAAAAACACACAGTGGCAAATACTAGATGCTACCGAGACGAAATCCACCATGATCTTCATGATTTGCAGTATTTTCTTTCCTGCACAGCTTTTAGGTCATCTCACATCCCTTTTCCCCATTCTTAAAGTACCTGCATTCTCTCCAACTTAGGAATTCCTGCACGTTGATATGGATAAGGGTAGTAATTGCATTTTTTTTATTTTTATTTCTAAAGTTTCACTAATTTTTTATTTCAAATCTCAAATTTTACTAATCCCCTCTCCTCTTTTTTGTCACTAATTTTAATTTTTCTGTTTTAGTCTTTTTTTCTTGTTTTCTTCCATTCTACACTTTTCTTTCTTTTTGCACCTTGTTTTTCTTTTTTCTTACTGTTTTCATCCCAGATTTTAATTTTTCCCTGTCTTAGCCTGGTTTTGCTCCTCACTCTTAGTATTCCCTCTCCCTCTCTCTTATCTCAAAATCACATCCCATTCCTCTAGACATCTCTTAGTCTTTTCTTTCTTCTTTTTTTCCTTCTTAGTCCCATCCCACCTACATTAATTTTAGATCCTTTGTTGTTGATGGTGCTGTGCTCGATTTCTCTCTCCAACTTGGCTCCTATTTTTTAAATTATTGATTTACTTCTTTATTTTCCTTTTTCTTTCTCATTTTATTTTTTAAAATTTCTGTTTAAACCTAATACCATACGCTTCCCTTCTCTTACTTCATGCCACGTTCTTTATTCCTTTTTAATTTATGATGTAAATTTTACTTTCTCTCTTCACACTGATCTGATTTCCAACTCTTATTAGTGTTCTTCCTCGTATCCTCTAGGCATCATTTTTTTTCAGTAGGTCATCTCATGTTAGCTCTCGTTTCTCACAATAGTCTTAATCTCTTTACACTTTTATTAATACTGATTCATTTGCTGTTGATAGTGGGATTGCACAGGGGTAGGGAGTTATTTTTGCAGGTATGGGTTTGTTTCCTGGGCTGCGTGGTTTTGTTTTGGCAACACCTGCCCAACAGCATATAAGATGTGGTGGGCAGAGTGGCCCTCAGTCAACCAGCAGGAGGGAAGGACCCACCAAAGAACAACTCAGCAACAATCAAAACCCAATTAAATCCAGAGAGCCAACATAAATGGCATAAAGGTCATCCCAAGAGCAGCAAGTTCAGGAGATCAAGGAAGCAGCACCACCACTGAATCTCACAGGTCTCTTACCGTAGAAGTTCACAAAGAAAGACAGGGAGGCAAAACAAATCAGTTTAAGAAGCAGAAGTGTAGGGAGCTGTTCCACATGGCATGGGAGTGTAGCTCAGACCCCACTTGGAAAGACCAGCGGGGAGTGAGTTGGCACACAGGAGCCACGCCCATGGATAGATTCTCCCGTGGGGAATCAGGCCTGCAATGTACCTAGGCTGCTATGAGACTTGCTTTTACTACAACTCCCTCACCATGGACTGAGGCAGCAAATGCTTACTGTATATCTTTAAAGTAACTTCCTAAAATCCATGCTAAACCTTCCAAGTATGGAGTGTAACCAATTCAACCACTTTCCCCCCTAATCTGTAACATCCTTCTCTTTGAAGTAATTAGCAGCATTCTTTCCTTTGTTATCTGTAAAAGGTAATCACTACACCATAGTAAGTGAGGACCATCCTCAATGTAATGTACCCAGAAAAGCAATAAAAGCCTGTCCAGGCAGGGCTGGGGCCATCTCTCCCACTTAGAGAGTGGGCATGACGTCCCTACTTCTGTAGTCCATGTGTATTTGTTCATAGCCACCACAACACACGGATCCTGCAGGGCAGGATCCACATCACAGAAGCAAACAAGAAGAGTCTCCCCAAAAATGGGAAGACAAAGAAACCCCAATCAAAAGGAAAGGAGGAATCCCCAGAGAGTTAAACGAAATACAGGCAAGTCAACTACCAGATACTGATTTCAAAACAATGGTTATAAGGAAGCTCAATGAGCTCACAGAGAATTACCAAAGACTACAGGGAAGCTACAAGGAACTTGCTGCGAACTACATCAGCATGAAAAAGGACATAGAAACTATCAACAAGAGCCAAGAGGAAATGAAGAATACAATTTGTGAGTTGAAGAATGCAGTAGAAAAAATCAAAAGCAGGCTAGATAAAGTAGAGGATTGAATCAGCGAGCTGGAGGACAAGGTAAAAGAAAACTCCCAGAGAGAGCAAGAAAAGGAAAAAAGACACAAAAATGAGAAAGAGGGTTTAAGAGAACTGCAGGACAACATGAAATGTAATAATATCTGTGTAACAGGGATACCAGAAGGAGAAGAAGAGAAGAAAGGGATAGAAAACCTGTTTGAAAAGCTAATGAGGAAAAAATTCCCTAATTTGGTGAAAGAAAAAGTCACACAATCCAGGAAGCACAGAAGGTCCCAATGAAGAAGAACTCAAAGAGGCCCACTCCAAGACACATCATAATCAAAATAGCAATATTCAAAGACAGAGAGAATCTTAAAGGCAGCAAGGGAGAAACAGGAAGTAACATACAAGGAGCCCTGATAAGGTCAGCAGCTGACTTCTCAACAGAAACACTAAAGCCAGAAGGGAATGGCAAGAAAGTTTCCAAGTAATAAAAAGCAAAGGCCTGCAACCAAGACTATTCCACCCAGCAAAGCTTTCAATTAAAATAGAAGGCAAAATAAGCAGTTTCCCAGACAAAAGAAGACTAAAAGAATACATCTCTACCAAACCAGTTCTGCAAGACATGCTACAGGGACTGCATTAAGAAGATGAAGAAGAGCAAGAGACAGGAACACAAGTATAAAGGGGGAAAATGAATAAGTACCTATCAATAATAATCTTAAACATATGTGGATTAAATGCTCCAATCAAAAGACATAGGGTAGCTGAATGGATAAGAAAGCATGACCCACACATATGCTGCCTACAAGAGACCCACCTCAGAACAAAAGACCTACACAGACTCAAAGTGAAGGGCTGGAAAAAATATTCCACACAAATGGACAAGGAAAAAAAGCTGATGTAGCAATACCTGTATCAGACAAAATAGACTTCAAAATAAAGGCCATAAAAAGAGACACAGAAGACACTTTGTAATACTCAATGGAAGAATCCACCAAGAAGACACAAATATTGTAAACATGTATGCACCCAACATAGGAACACCCAAACATATAAGGAAAATCTTGGAGGACTTCAAGAAAGATATAGACAGCAACACCCTTATAGTAGGGGATTTTAACTCTCTGCTGTGAACAATCTTCCAAACAAAGAATCAACAAGGATATTGTGGAGTTGAATGATCCAATAGATCAAATGGACTTAATTGATATATACAGAACCTTTCATACCAAAGAAGCAAAATACACATTCTTTTCAAATACACACGGAATATTCTCAAAGCTAGACCACATGATAGGACACAAAACAACCTCAACAAATTCAAGGAAACTGAAATCATACCAAGCATTTTCTCTGACCATCAGGGACTGAAACTAGAATCCAACCCCAAGGAAAAAACTCAAAAACATTCGAACTCATAGACACTGAATAGGATGCTATTAAACAATCAGTGGGTTAAGAATGAGATCAAGGAAGAAATCAAAAAGGTTCTGGAAACAAATGAAAATGAACACACAACAGTCCAAAACCTATGGAACACAGCAAAGGCAGTCCTGAGAGGGAAGTTCATAGCGACACAGGCCTACCTAGAAAAGATAGAAACATTTCAAACCAACAACCTAACCCTACATCTACAAAAACTGGAGGAACAACAACAAATAAAGTCCAGACTGAGTAGAAAGAAGGAAATAATCAAGATCAGAGCAGAAATAAATGAACAGAGACTACAATAATTCAAAGAATAAACCCAGGAGCTGGTTCATTGAAAAGATAAATAAAATTGACAAGCCTTTAACCAGACTCCTCAAGAACAAAACAGAGAGGACCCTAATCAATAAAATCAGAAATGAAAGAGGAGGAATAACAACTGATATCACAGAAATGCAAAGGACTGTAAAAAATTTCAAAGAACAACTATTTGCCAAGAAATATGAAATCCTGAGTGAAATGGACAAACTTCTAGAAACATGTAATCTTCCCAAACTGAATGAAGAAGAGGCAGAAAGCCTGAACAGAACAATAACAGGTACAGAAATCGAAGCAGTAATCAAAAACTCCCAGCACACAAAACCCCTGGACTGGATGGTTTCATAGGAGAACTTTACAAAACATTTAAGGAAGACCTAACCTCTACTCTTCCTAAACTATTCCAAAATATCCAAGAAGAGAGAAGACTCCCAAAACTCATTTTATGAGGCAAGTATCATCCTACTCCTAAAACCAGATAAAGACACAACAAAGAAAGAAAACTTCAGGCCAATATCACTGATGAACACAGACGCTAAAGTCCTCTATGTAATATTGGCAAACCACATCCAGAAATACATTAAAAGTACCATCCACCATGATAGAATGGGATTCTTCTCAGGGGGGCAAGTATGGTACAATATTTGCAGATCAATAAATGTAATATATCTCATAAACAAAAATAAAGACAAAAATCACATCATCATATCAATTGACACTGAAAAAGCATTTGAGAAGGTATAGCACCCATTTATGATAAAAACACTCAGCAAAATAGGAGTACAAGAAGCATTCCTCAACATAATAAAGGCCATATATGAGAAACCTACACCCAGCATCATACTCAACAGGCAAAACCTAAAAGCTTTCCAACTAAGATCAGGATCAAGACAACGGTATCTGTTTTCACCACTCCTCTTCAATACAGTATGGGAAGTTACAGCCACAGTGATAAGACAAAAAAAATAAATAAAAGGCATCCAAATTGGAAAGGAGGAAGCAAAACTGTCATTGTTAGCAGATGACACGATAGTGCACATAGAAAATCCTACAGACTCCACCAAAAGACTGCTCAATATATCATAAGTGAATTTGGCAAAACGGTGGGGTACAAAGTCAACATTCAGAAATCGAAGGTATTTTTGTACAACAATGAAATATCAGAAACAGAAATCAGGAAAAAAATCCTATTTGATATAGCAACAAGAAATATAAAGTACCTAGAAATAATCTGAACCAAGGAAGTAAAAGACCTGCACTCAGAAAACTACACAACACTGAAGAAAGAAATTAAGGAAGACACAAACAAATGAAAGTATATACCATATTCATAGATTGGAAGAATTAATATCATCAAAATATCCACACTACCCAAAGCAATTTATAGATTCAATGCAATACCTATTAAAGTACCAATGGCATATTTCACAGACATAGAACAAACAGTTCAAAAATTTATATGGAACCATAAATGACCCTGAATAGCTGCAGTAGTTTTGAGAAAGAAAAACAAAGTAGGAGGGATCACAATACCTGATATAAAACTACATTACAAGGCCACTGTAATCAAAACAGCCTGGTACTGGCAGAAAAATAGGCACATGGACCAGTGGAACAGAACAGAGAGCCCAGAAATAAACCCAAGTCTCTACAGTCAATTAATATTTGACAAAGGGGGCAGCAACATGAAATGGAGTAAAAATAGCCTCTTCAACAAGTAGTGTTAGGAGAACTGGACAGCTATGTGCAAAAAAATGAAACTCGAGCACCAACTTACACCATACGCAAAAATAAATTCAAGGTGGATAAAAGATTTAAATATAAGCCGTGACACCATTAAAGTCCTAGAGAACATTGGCAAGAAAATCTCAGATATTCTATGCAGCAATATTTTCACTGGTATGTCCCCTAGAGCAAGGGACATGAAAGAAAGAATAAACAAATGGGTCCTCATCAAAATAAAAAGCCTTTGCACAGCTAAGAAAACATGGAGAACCAACCATGTGGGAAAACATATTTGTCAATGATACTTCAGACAAGGGTTTGATCTCCAAAATATATAAAGAACTCACATGACTCCACTTTAGGAAGACAAGCAACCCAATTAAAAAATGGGCAAAGGACTTGAACAGACACTCCTCCCAGGAGGACAGACAAAGGTCCAGAGATATATGAAAAGATGCTCAGCATCACTAGCCATCAGAGAGATGCAAATTAAAACCACAATGAGATACCACTTCACACCAGTCAGAAGGGCCATCATAAACAAAGTAACAAACAACAAGTGTTGGAGAGGTTGTGGGGAAAAGGGGACCCTATGCACTGTTGGTGGGAATGCAGACTGGTACAACCACTATGGAAAGCAGTATGGAATTTCCTCAGAAAACTAAAAATGGACCTATCTTTTGACCCAGCAATTCCACTGCTGGAATTATACCCTAGGAACCCTGAAACACCAATCCAAAAGAACCTATGCACCCCAATGTTCATAGCAGCACAATTTACAATAGCCAAGTGTTGAAAGTAACCTAAGTGCCCATCAGTAAATGAATGGATCCAAAAACTTTGGTACATTTACACAATGGAATTCTATGCAGCAGAAAAAAGGAGCTCCTACCCTTTGCCACAGCATGGATGGAACTAGAGAGCATCATGCTAAGTGAAATAAGCCAGGTAGTGAAAGGCAAATACCATATGACCTCACCTTTAACAGGAACCTAAACAACAAAACAAACAAGCAAAATATAACCAAAGACACTGAAGTAAAGAACAGGCTGACAGTGAGCAGAGGGGAGAGGGGAGGGAATTTCAGGGGAAAAGGGGAAGGGTTTAGAGCAACAAGTGTAAAGGGCACATGGACAAAAACTAGGGGGGGTGGGAACGGGAGGGAGGTGGGGAGGGCCGTGGGGGTGGGCTGGGATGGGAGTAAAAGACAGAAAACTGTATAAGAACAATTAAAATAAAATTAAAAATAAAAAAGGTTTGCCTTCTCTAGCACACACTACCATTCTGTGTTTTGTACCCAGTTAGTTCCTGGTCAATCTTGAAATTTCCCATTCCAGCCAGTGGGCCATGCTCTACTCCGCTCAGGTAGGTCAATCTCTGTCTCCCAGGTACTCAATAGCTCCCTCACATGCACGCACCAACCAGCAACGGACACTTGAGGGGACCTTCTGCAGATTTCGGAGCTCTCTCTGTGCAGCCATCCCTCCTCTAGGAACCTGTCCTGCTGTCTTGCTCTCCTCAGACTCACGTACCTCTATTTCCTGACTTCAATTAGTTCGATAGGCTCTGCCTGGATCCCCCCTCTTAGGGATCACTGTGCCCTTTTGCCTGACAGCCCATGTCTTGAAGACCACCATTTCACAGGTGTTGTCTGTTTCTAGGCTGTTTCAGTCGGGAAGGTAATATGGTTGCTCTGCCTTAAGTGGGAACATAAAAGTCTTGATTTATTTCTAAGGAAAAATAAAGGCTGACTCAGAGTTGAACCAAAGGCACACAACGGCCCAGCAAGAAGCCCTTAAAATCATTCTCAAGAAGCAAGACTATGACCCTAGTCAAGCAGCTGACAACACAGGCTGGACTTAATTTCGGAATACGGGCGCGCGGTGATCGCGACGGCCCTCAGGTTACGGCCTTTTCCCATGAACGTGCCCACGACTCTTCCTGTTCTATGTCTGGTGCCTGTGTGTGCGGTGCAGATAACTCACCTCTGAAGCTCACAGGTCTTCAGAGGCGAGGCACTCGAACGAACAGCCTCATCTCCGTCGGGACTGATTTACACAGGACCTTCCATCTCAAGCCTCCGCTTAACGTCCTGCTGGGATGAGGCTTTTCGGAAGGGTTTGAATACGCAGGGTCTGGCAGGAGTCAGTCCTGCCTGAGTGTGGTCGGTAGGGAAAGAATACGGGTATAATAACTTATAGTTTTAACTTGAACATTTCACTTAAAACGTCAGAGTGTGCTTGAGTGTGACATTGTTATGTTACAGAATTACAAAAGATTTTGTAATGAAAAAGGGGGTGTTACTTCTGCCAGATTCTGTATTTGTCTGTGGTGGATTACAGACGGCCACAAACTATTTGACACTACTTCTATCAGGAGGTAGGGTTACGACCCCTCTTCTTGAACGTAGGTGGGCTGACAACTATAAACCAGGTTACAACTTTGACAAACAGAATACAGCAAAAGTGAAGCTGTGCCAATTTCTAGGCTTCATTCCTAACAAGACCCCCGGGCCTAAAAACGTGGCACCTCCCACCTCTTCTGTCTTGGAACCGTCTTTTGGAACGGCTGCTCTGGAAAGAGCCAAAGCCACACAGCAAGCCCAGCGACCCTGAAACTTCCATGCGGAGGTGTTATCGCCCGGCCCTCGCTGTTCCCGTCATTTCAGTGCAGACACCGGTGCGCGAGGGAAGGAGCATCCCAACTCTTAGCTCCAGCGCGCACCATATAAAGAGCAGAGGCCTGTACGCACGGCCCCAGGCGTTCCAGATGCTTCTGCATCTCCAGCCGAGGCACCGCACGAATCATCCGCCTGAGCCCTGACCGAATTCCCCGTGTAGGAAACTATGAGATATGACAACTGTTACAATAACAAACGGGAAAAGCGGAGATCAGCTTGGATGTCCCCGTGACAGACAGGGACGCAACAGAGATGTCAAGCTGGTACGGCATCCGGGTATACGATCGTAAAGCTCAGTGAAGAGGCCCGGAGTGGAGATACAGATCTGGGAGACACCTCTCTGCTCTGCTCTACCTACTTTTCCTTCTGCCAGAGGACTTTTCACCTCTGACATTCTCGAGTTAGTTTACTCATTATGTCTGAGGACTAACGTCTGTATCCCCCGACACATCGCGAACGCCACACAGACAAGGATTCTGGCTTTATTCAGCACATCCCCTGAACGCAAACCAGTGACTGCCGTAAAAAAGGAGACACTCAAATATTTGCCGAGTAGATGAACCAAGTTAAAAACGTTATGTAAGGCCACTTTACTCATGAAACCACTTTAAGAGTGAGTGTATTAAAGACAGGTTTGAGAACAGGCATTTCAACACTTAGAAGTTGAAAAGATTAGAAAAACCAGCAAAGGAGATGGAGAGCAGGCAGCCGCTAAGGAAGGCGGGTAAATAAGAGATGACGCTCTAGAAGCGAAGTGACAGTGTCCCGAGAGGGGAAGTGCCCATGCACGTCACTGACACTGGTGGGCAGGGTGACAGGAATACTGATCGCCCGCCACTCCATCAGTCCCTGTAGAAAGTTCACTGAAAGCTGAAAATAACTTTAGAAGAAACAGATTTTTTTAAAATGAATTTTGCTGTCAACTGGAGAAAAGAAATGGTTAAATGGGGATAAAACGCCACAATTTGTTGTTGATACATAATGCGATGATTTGTATGCTAAATAGGAAAAATCTTACGGAGAGGGAAAACTCTAGTAACACTGAGAGAGCAGGGGCAACTGCGTAGGTGAAGAGGGATGAAATCCAGTAAATAAATGAGTGGAGTAGCCCTAGATAAGGATAACAAAGTAATTTCTCTACACTTGGCAAGAGGACAAGTATGGTAGATGGGCATGGACTGCGGGTGCAGTGGTAGAAATTCCCTTCTGCTTACTTCTGCTTCCTCGGTGAAACAGGACAAGACCATCCGCTAAGCAGGAAGACAGGAGACGCAGAACAGCCCTTCAGCACTGTGCTTGAACGCACCTGGCACGCACCTCGCTCGAACCTGTACTGTGCTGTAATTACTGATGAACTGTCTCTCCACTAAGATACAAAAGTATCTTAACATCATTTAAGGCAGGAAAGTAGTTTTTAGTTTGCACTACTAGAATATAACAAAATGCCCGCCAACACTGTCTGTTGCCTTCCCGACACAGAATAAAGGAGTGTTATAGACTCCTCTAAGGTACTGCAGCAAAGCCAAAATTTTAAAAACAGCAATGAAGAAAATACTATCAAGGACCTATTTGATAAACATATTTAAATTGCAAATACCGAGAAACTGAACTCATTAAACTGCAACTTATTGTGAAATTTAAAAATTATAGATAGAACAAAACTATTTCTTTTTTTAACATAACGAAATAAGATGTCAACGTTAAAAATGACTATATAGAATTGTAAGTCAATCTGGAACACACACTACGCTGATCCAAGGTATTCAACATTTCATTACAAAATGTCAAGGACCAGCTCCAAAAAACCAACATCTTCCAAAAATAGCACTACAAAAACATCTTCCACATTAAAAGCAGCAGAACTCTTACACCACGGCCAGATTTTACAGGGACACCAAGTGGAAGGACAAGGAAAACTGAAGAAGCTTAGACCAAGGGGGGTGCAACAGAACCTGCTCCTGACATTTCGCGTCCTCTTACCGTGTAAGACGTCACGGTAACCAGTACGGTGCGAACACGGTGATTTGGCTAAAACTCACTCCCATGCCAATCCCAAGCAACTATACACACTGTGTTACTTAGAACTGTTAACCTTGATATCTTTAATAGGTAAACACGACTTGCCTCCCTGCACAACCATACCAAAATTACAACTAACAGATACAACAATCTCCACATCAGAAATGAAACGGCATGGAAGTCTTACAATCCCCACAGCCACCCAGACTGGTAAGAGGGGCGGAGATGCAGAACGGGCTGCTCCCACATCCACGTGTGGCGGATAAAGATTCGGGAGGGCTATCTCGGGGCGAGGAGTCCCAGCCCCACACCAGGCCCCCCAGCCCAGTGCTCCAGTACCAGGAAGATAGGTCCCCGCAACTTCTGGCTGCCAAAACCAGCAGGGATTGAGTGGGTAGAAGAAAATTCTGGAGTCCCAAGAAGTTCCCCTTAAAAAGCCCTCACACGGACTTACTCGGACTCACTCCCTCTGAGCTCCAGCACCAGGGCGGCAGCTTCAAAGGCCTCAGTGGCGTACAGGGAGGAACTGAAGTGTCTGGCTTCAAGGAGGTAGCTGAGGGGGGGCGTTGGACAGCTTTCTCCCAGACAGAGAGGTGGGAAGAGGCCACTGTCCCTTTTCTGCGCCCTCCCCTCACAGAGACACAGAGACACAGAGCCAGCAGGCAGGTGCCACATCTGAGACTCCATCAACCTGGCTAACGCTGTGTGCCCTGCCCTGGAGACCCCCTGAGACCGCATTCCACTCAGCTTATGGGCCCACCCAAACCGTTAACTCTGACTTTCCCGTCTCCTCCCTCACAACTTCCTAAACCCTCTCAAACAAGAAACGGTTAAGAGGCCCCAGGCCTGGCACTGGCAGCGGCCAGCCTGGACTCACAGCCCCGCTCCACCTGGGAATCTCCAAGCCCAGCACAAGCAGCAGCCTCTCAGGTTGCTTTACCGCTCACATAGGGTGGCCCCAGGCAGACAGAGGTGGAAGCTGGCTTGGGCCTGTATCCCCCAGGACACCGCAGGGCCTGCAAACCCAGCGGACAGCTGCAGACCACGCTGGAGCACCACCACCGCCCAGCTCCTGCAGAGCTGACCCTCCACAGAGAGTGAGGTTTGTGGTCAGTGGTCACAGCCAGTCCTTGCAGCTGACCGGCCTGGCTAAATCCCTCCCACCGACCTGGCAGCAGCAACCAAGGCTCAACCACAAGAGGAGGGTGCACTCAGCCCACACGAAGGGCGCACCAGGAGTACCCAGCTTGGGTGATAGGGGAGGCTGTGCCAATGGACCCTACAGGGCACCTACTACATTAGGCCACGCTACCAGGACACGAAGTCAAAGCAGCTCTGCCTAAGTAATACACAGAAACAAAGAGGGATGCTGCCAAAATGAGGAGAACAAGAAACATGGCTCAAATGAAAGAACAGATCAAGACTCCAGAAAACAAGCAAAATGGAGATAAGCAATGAATCAGATTCAGAGTTCAAAACACTGGTTATTAGGATGCTCAAGGAACTCGGTGGGTACCTCAACAGCATAAAAATGATCCAGTTTGAAATGAAGACACTAAGTGAAATAAAGAACAATTTACAGGGAAACAACAGTGAAGTGGATGAAGCTGAAAAACAAATCAGTGATTTGGAACATAAGGAAGAAAAACACACCCAATCAATACATCAAGAAGAAAAAAGAATCCAAAAAATCAAGGACAGTGTAAGGAGCCTCTGGGACAACTTCAAGCTGTCCAACATTCACATCAGAGGGGTGCCAGAAGGAGAAGAGAAAGAGCAAGAAATTGGAAATCTATTTGAAAAAATAATGAAAGAAAACTCCCCTAATTTGGTGAAGGAAATAGACATGCAAGCCCAGGAAGCACAGAGAGTCCCAAACAGGATGGATGCAAAGAGGCCCTCTCCAAGACGCACCATAATTAAAACACCAAAGGTTAAAGATAAAGAGAGAATCTTAAAAGCAGCAAGAGAAAAGCAGTCAGTTACCTACAGGGGAGTTCCTATAAGACAGTCAGCTGATTGCTCAGCAGAAACTTCGAAGGCTGAAAGAGACTGGCAAGAAATGTCCAAAGTCACGAAAAGCAGGGACCTACAGCCAAGGTCGCTCTACCCAGCAAAGCTGTCATTTAGAATCGAAGGGCAGATAAAGAGCTTCCCAGACAAGAAAAAAACTTAAGGAGTTAATTATCAGCCAGCCCTTATATGAAATGTTAAAGGGACTTATTTAAGAAAAAGAGGATCAAAACTATGAATAATAAAATGACAATAAATACATATCCATCATCAGTTGAATCTAAGAAACAAGCTAAGCAAATAAGAAGAACAGAGACAGAATCATGGATATAGCGAGTGTTTTGATGGCTGCCAGATGGGAGGCAGTGTGGGGCAATGGGTGAAGAGGTGAGGGGATTAAGAAGCACAAATAGGTGGTTACAGAACAGCCATGGGGATGTAAAGTACAGTAGAGGAAACAGAGCAGCCAAAGAATTTATACGCATGGCCCATGGACTTGAACAAGGGTGTGGGGACTGCCTGAGGGAGTGAGGACACTGGGTGGAAGCAGGCTAAGGGGAAAAATTGGGACAACTGTGATACCATAATCAATAAAATATAATTTTTAAAAATCGTATTTTTAGAATAATTACTTTTAAAGTCACTGAAATTCAAAGACTCTATTTTACAATCTATAATTAAAAACAAGTCATGAACATGTTATATATACTTCATGTAATTCTTTTTTAAATTAATGTCCTTTTTAAAAGGTTTTATTTATTTCTTAGTTTTAGAGAGAAAGGAGGGGAAGGAGAAAGAAAGGGGGAGAAACATCGATGTGAGAGAGAATCAACCGTCAGCTGCCTCTCGTACGCACCTCAGCTGGGGATTGCACCTGCAACCCGGGGACTGCGCCTGCAACCCAGGCACGTGCCCTGCCCAGGAACCACCCTGGCGACCCTTCACTCCGCGGAACAACCCCCAACCGAATAAGCTACACCAGGCAGGGCCTTCATTCAGGTCTTTATTACCCTTGGAACATCCTTTTCCCTTTAATAAAAAGAATCGCAGTGATTATATATACACATATATGCACACACACATACATTACTGGTAGGAGAATAAGAGATCTTCTATAAAATGCTATGAAAAGAAATTTCAAGTGCTATCACTGCATATGCCAACTCTTAATTTTAAAAATGCAAAAGAAGTCAATGGCTAGGGTCAACCTCGAGGCCAACCCACCCCCTCCTCAACCAACGATCTGCTGAACTTCTTAGCCAACCCTTCGGAAAGTCCCTCTACACATCACCAAGGAGTCAGGACACCAAGCTGTGGGCGCAGGGCAGGAACGTGAGCGGGTCACCCCGTGTATCTGGTCTGAGTCCCGGTCCCGGCCACAGGAGCCGGGGGGCGGGGAACCACGCGGTCCATGACGCGGAGGTCGCGGCTGTCAGGGATCCGGAGCACGGCTGCTCCTGCGACCCGAGGGTCGGCGGTTCGGTTACGCGCTATGGAAATAAAGCTGAAAAAGTCTGAAGAGGAGACAGAACGTGAAAGGCACGACTCAACATTTTTTACTTTTGGTGAAGTCAAACGGTTTCCACCACTGGGCAAACTGCAGGGCTTTCCTCCGCTGATCCTCGAAGCTTTCCCGGATCCCTTTCCTCCAGAGTCTTGGTTCCAAGTCCAGCATCCCTCCAACGATTTCCTTGTGAAGAACAAGAAAAACACACACACGCACACGTATAAACCCTGAGAACAGCAGTGAAACCGTCTGCTTATGCTGCTACTGAATACAGCACTAAGGTGTTCTCCGTGAAAATGTTCAGATTTCACGTAAAGGGTGGTTTCGAGTTAAACACATCTTGTTTTCGGTTAGTTCTAAGTATGCAGACCCTGTAACCTAGGACTCCTGGCTGTGTCTCCTGGTCAAGCAGCTTGTCCATTTTGCTGCTCACCACCACATCGACCAGACGGCAGCCAAGTGGAGAAAGAGAAAGTGAATTTTAATGAATTTACCCCTTAATAGCTGCTCCAGTGTGAAGACTGAGTTAATCAACATCTAATAATTATTAACTGTGTTGTTCAACTGCAGCTGAATCTCAGATTAATGTTCTCTCTGCTAGCCAGTGTATTTATAAACCAATTTCTTCTACTATTATCTTTTTCAGGAATCAAAAGCAAATTTTAATACCATACCTATAAATCAAGAATTAAAAAGTACAAATCATCTTCATTTTAAGAGTCACACTCCCAATCCCTAAAAAAAAATGGATTTTATCTCCTCATTATTCTACATTATTTCCTTCATGGTCCTCTTTCTACACTATTAGCTACAGAAATTAATCAAACATGTGCTTTTGAGTCCCCATGTACAAAAAGGTACGGGAAGACTGTAACATTTACAGACAGGCAGCTAGGTAAACAACGGGCTAAGGGTGGAATTCCGCGTACTCAATCCAGGTCTGTGGTGGTCAGATCCTGGACATAATCTAAGTCACAGATTCTTCACCTCAGCAGCCATACCAAGGGAACCTACTGTGTAAAGGAAGCGTGAACTGCTTTAGGGGATACAGAGAAACTAACACACGCACGAGCTCAGAGAGCTCGTAACAGAACGTGGAGTTGTGGTGAGAGCCAGAGTAATAACCCAACTACAAAAAGGAATGTCTTACAAAGTAGAATAGGTAAATGCAAATTATAAGGAGACTCAAAAAAAAAAAAAAAAAAAAGATCCTATTTGTTAAACATATCAGGAAAAGTTTCATGGGAATGGGAATCTCCGTCACCGAGGCTGGGAAATAAAGAGGCCGACAGTTTGTAGAGCATCAGGGGAATGAGGTAAGTTTAGATCTAATGCAGGAGCTTCCCGGCATCAGCCCACGCAGGCAACGCAGCGTAAGAAAGCCGAGCTGCGCACCGACCTGACGCTGCCTCTGCGAAACGCCAGGTGTCGTGTCATGTGTGCCACGCAGGGTGGACCATGCTGTCACTAACAGCTGTCAGTGGAAAGGGGCAACCCCTTCTGGCTTCGTGAGCTGCCGAGGCGGCAGAGTGAAGGGATTCTTGGGCTCACAGCTGATTCTCCAAAAGCAGTTTTCGGGAAAAATTCATCAGTGATGCAATGCTAACCAAGGAAGCTTCCACTTTAGCATGAAAACAGTATCATATCAACTA
Source organism: Anoura caudifer (assembly GCA_004027475.1). Classification (NCBI taxonomy): domain Eukaryota; kingdom Metazoa; phylum Chordata; class Mammalia; order Chiroptera; family Phyllostomidae; genus Anoura; species Anoura caudifer. Next base: position 20,777 of record PVKU01010830.1, on the reverse strand, counting down.
TAAATACGTGTAACATCTGAGGGAGGACTACTTTCCAATTAAACTCACACACGTAAATGATAATTTACTTCATTTTCATTAGAATCAAGTTTAAAACAAGTAAATCCACAGATATGTTCAATGACAAAATTCTTTCATCACTGAATAACAACAGAACTTTTCAGAGCAATGAAAACAAATTCCTTTCTAGTTAACTTTGGAAAAAATATTCTGAAAATTTCTCGAACTAGTTTCTGTAATATACTTCAGTCGCGCAAAGATGCACGAGATTTTGGGGCCCTGGCTCACCCTTTAAGGGCAGCAGCATGAAGTTTGTAAGCCCAGCCTCGGGAGCTGAGAGTCACCCTGACACGTCCCCACTCACTGTGGATGACGGTCCTTCACAGGCGATGGAAGTGGGGGGAGGAACAGGGGACCCTGGGGACTCGCCAGGCCTCCTTTCCAGAGCTCTTACTGCCCGGACCCCCTCCGAGTGCTTCAGCGGCTGTATGAATTCACTCGGGTCTCCGGCACTACTGACACGCTACCCACACGCTCGCAGATGCATGTAGGCGCTATGACCCCAGAAGGCAGTCGGTAGCACCGAAAAGAACCTACTGACCCCCAAAGATCTGACTCCAGTGTCTGGCCAGAAACTCTGCATGAAGCAAGTCGTACAATTCTCAACCTACATGGTGCTTAACTGTAAACGAGAGATGAGATCATTTGTTCTCTAGTTAAATCATGAGCCCCTGTGCCCCTGGTTCTCTCACTTGCCAACAAGCAAATGACTGAGCAAATTATAAAACCTCTCTGCAGTTCAGTTTCTTCACTTGTAAAGTAAAAGTAAGAACAATATCTGCATAACAGAATTACTGTGAAAATTAACTGAGCGCTTAGAACAATAGCTGCATCAGCGCAAGCCCTCAATAAACGGTGCTAAGCATCACTGTCTCAGCACAAGGCTGGGTGACCCCACTGCAGTTGCTGCTGACACTCTAACCGGTTCACCCCGAAGGGACACTCCTGGCTGCACCAAATATTCTGGGCTGATTGTACGAACAGTTTCTAGGCTGCCCCCCAAAGGCCTGCGAAGAACAGTACTGAACAACCTCACTGCATGGTGTGACCAGAGTTTTGACTTCCCTTCAAAAGAAAAGTGCTACCAACTGGCCAAAGTGGAAACTGCATTAAATTTATGAACATACCTTTCCAAAGTAATGAGGAAATTTGTGTCGATCTTCAATGACGTGGGCAAACCCTCCTTGGAGGCCAAAATCCACAGAGAAATAAGGTAAGCCTTTGGGCACCTAAACAAACAAACAGCACACGCACACAAGGTGAGGTCAGCAAGCCGTGCTCAACCCCTCTTCTTGTCTCTCGGACGACAGTAACTGAGTGTCCTTCAGGACAAGGCGTGCCATGAATTTCCCAATCCCTGAATACCGATTCAATGACAGTCGATGCGGTAGCAACGACCTAAGTTTCTAAAACCTTCCATTCGGCAGCCTTTTGGCCAAACAGCTCTTCACAACATTCAACAATTATAAGCAAAGCCAACTATTGCCCTGTCTTTGGGAAAAACAGAAAAGAAAGGTATACTTTGAAAATACAACAGCAGAATACTTTCCTTTAGACTATACGAAGAGAGAATAAAAATAAGCTTTCTTATATTTTTTCTCACAACGCAGAACAGGAAGGGGGGCCTAGCCATAAACATAAAGTTTTGTTTATAATACCCCTGAGACCTTATTACTATTTATTTATTTATCAGAGATGAATTAAACTCGAACAATCATAATTTCTAATAAATGGTGAGAAGGGTATGGCAACACTTAGTTTACCAACCTCATTTCTAAGTATTTCCAGAATTAACCACAGTTGACCCTTGAACAATTCAACGGTTAGGGGTGCTGAGCCCAAAGAGTTGAAAATCCATGTGTATCCCGACTCCAGATGAACTTAACTACCCTCAGAACCCCTGGGGGATCTGCCCCAGGGCCCCCATGGACATTAACAGCTAAAATGCTCCAACCCCTTATTACAAACTGGCACAGATCAATGCATACGGCCAGTCGGCCCTCGGCATCCATGGACTCCCAGCCACAGATCGAAAACAACACAGCGATTTATTTCAGAAATTCTCCATTAAATGGACCGATGCAATTCAAACCTACATGGGTCAAGAGTCTTCACTCCCCCCCCTTTCCTTTCCCTCTGTCTTTCATGCACACACTGTATTTTAAACTCTATCTTGACTGCAAACAGCTGTAATTTGTTTATCTATCAATTCAGTAAATCTCTGTCCATGCAAGGTTCCCCTCCGAGCTCCAGTTCTGTCAGTAGAAGTCATTCGAGTGAGTCACGTAACGGCACTATCCGTCCTCTCCAGCCCTCACACCGTCAGCATTCACTCTGAGTCACATCTGTGTCTTCTGTATTGTGTCCTGCAGAAGGCGCGACTTGAACAGAGACAGTGCAGTACGGTGGAGCGAAAGTAGTCGCCTCGAAATAACATAAAGCGTTCAAAATTTCTAGAACTGGGTGGAGCCCCCCTCCGCCCAGCTCCCCCCACTCCCTCAGGCCGTCCCCACACCACTGCTCATGTCCGTGGGTCATGCGTAGGTTTTTTGGCTACTCCACTTCCTGTAATGTATTTTAGAGCCTCACGGCTATTCTGTAACTACCTACTTATATTTAACTGTTTTAAAGGGATTTAACAGGAAACCTTGTGTAAGAAACAAACAACAACAACAACAACCAATTTCCAAATTCAAAATAGAACCTCTAGGAAAGTGTCTCTCATTGAAATTCTACTGACAAGAAAGCCACTCACACCACCCGTCCCCCGGAGGCTGAGAAGCCCGGAGCGGAGCTCCCACGCACGGCACAGTCTGACGGGTGTCACGGCCAGTCCCGGGCACGGCCACCGCAGGGGCCAGGACGTCCCAAAGAAACACTCGAACAAGCACCTGGACAAGCGCGCGTTGGCCAGATCAAGCACGAAATGCTTGAAATGAAAAGAATGTCTTCTTTACTTGTAGAACCAGACAAATGTCTTTCTCAAATAAGATACGGAAACTAATGGGATCCTTACGTGTAATTTCTAATATTAGAGGAAAAAAAGATACTTACAGACTTTCTGATATCTTTTGAAGAGAGATCAATCAACTTCTTGTTCATAGACCACTCTTCATCGGATTCCATTATGGCTTTCTAAGACATAGACATGGTAATGAAAAATAACATATATGCAAATACGAGACAATTTAAAAATGAAGTAACACAGTAAATTAACTGCAGGGGATATTATACATGGTGATTCTGAATGGACAGACTTTAATTTCTATTACTTAAAATTGGAACTCCTTGATTTTTTAAAGTCTTACCTTTAGCCCAGCTATATTTTTCTCACTCTTAACTCTTGTGCTAATGTTAACTTCAGCTCAACTTTATATGATTAAAAAAAAATCCTTAATAATACAAAGCAATTTAATATTGCACATAAAGTGTGAATATAAAAGTTTACAAATTCTTACTCCATTCATAGAAATCTACTCAAATAAATACACTTAGTTTTACAGCTCCTCTTCTCAGTATGAAAAGAGTAATTTTATGCTTTTTAGCAACCAAGTAGTCGAACTATTTCTGGCTGTATAACGAAGATGTAAAACAATGCAGGGGAAAAACATACAAATGGCATTTATAAGACTTTCTAGGCTAGGCAATATGACTAATATTTATGGCAAAGAAATATTTAATAGAAAGAAAGGTCAGGGTGATGAGCACAAATTAATCTCATTTTTGTGCAGTATCATTATTAACAAAGCCAACTGTAATGATGACATCAGCATTCAAATACGGACAACGTAAACGCATCAGACACACTGTTCCCCAATGAGAAGGCAGGGGTCGCTCGTGTTGCCACTACAATGCACTCATTCTATGTAAAACTGGAGCTGAATCCAAAACGTGCATTTTTAATGGCCGCATGTTGCACCCTGCACCTCGATGCCTATACTCGCAATCACCTAAGACTGTACTGAGAAGTACCAAAAAAACCCCACTGACGACCAGTATAATAATCTCGATCCCAACTGACTCAACTGAGCTTTTCAACAAAGGGTGGACATGGATTTGGGGATTATCTGGCTTATCTTCCTGTACTGTAATAGCATAATTCTTCAAATCAAACGTTCAGATTTTTTTAAAAAGGTCGAGAAAGTAGATTTTCACCACCTCATTAGCCTGAAAACATTTTATAACCCTTTTTACTGGAAAGTATAGTTCACATTAATAGGCATCACCATCCTACGCTGTCTACACATTGCATTTGTAGGTCTCCCAACACCATCCCACAAAACATTACCTCCTTTTTTCACTGTTCGTGTTACCATTTCACATATGGTTCTACATTTACATATTTACCTAAGTGTATAAACTATCAATATATCGTATTCAGATCGGCGTCAAACACATGCTATTCAGTAAAAGTTGCTTGAATATTACCACACTTAATTAAGATCTCTAGTCATTTACTACATATCCAAAAGTGTATGTCAGGGTTGGATATTAGTTTCTTTTCACAAATAGCATAATGAGGTACTAAATATTAAAACTTACAGCTATAATTTCTGTCAGCAATTGCTATTTTTACTGTTTATATGTAACTGAGGCTCTCATGAATTTCAATGATAAGTTTTCTAGCATTATGACTATAATTTTGGTGTGGAAGCACTCAAAATAAAACTGATTTTTCATTTGAGAAAATGAAATAGTAATTATAAACTACCATTTGCTAGCATATTCACTTATTTAAAAAAGCATGCTTTTAGAGGCCAAAATCCTAAATTTCTTTCTATAGAAATTTATATAGCATTACTTATTTGCGTAATTATTTATATAATATAAAATTTCATGTAAGTATACTGAAGAAAAGCACAAGAATAAAGATGCCTGTATTTATAAAACAACACTGTAGCCAAATACACGCATGCACGTGAAGACGATCTGTGAATACCTTAAAGTAGATGGGAGCCATATCACCCACTTCTTTCGGAAGAGGAACGCATTCATACACCATGTGACTCTGCCTCTTCGTGCTCATGTTAGTTTCTAAAAAGACGCAATCCAACCCTTTATCTTCAAACATCTTCACCAATGACTTTCTAAACAGCTGAAGAAAGAAAAATGGCTAGGTAAATAAGGTACTACATAATTTCACACAAATAAACTTTTTTTTTTAAATGAAGCTCACAATGCATATTTTTATGTATATACTAACTGGTTCCGATAAACTAAAACAAGAAGCGAGATAGAATCAAATCCAGGTAGTAAAAGGTGCAGAGCTGAGAGTAAAATCATAGGGAAACACCCACAAGCCACGAAAAGGTGCTCCGAGCAGGTCGGCATCTTTAAATTCGGAACAGACAAGGGGCATCTGCTCCCGATGCTCAGCGCGTCCCCGTTTGCTGATTCCCTCGTGGGCCTGCTGACCCTTCACCTGTAACCTCGCGCACTCAAGCAATCCTCTATTTTCACATATAATTCGGTCCCACCAGTACGTGAAAAATCAAATAAACTAAAGCTGAAAAGACTGTTTCCTTTTCCCAAATAACTCCTCATCATTTAAAAATCCCTATTTTTCACTATGTTTTATTTACTTACTCAGCCACTGTTTATTTTACACCCCTAGACCCCAGGGACCGTTGTTTGTAGAGCAGCTTAGACACGGAGGGCACAGTGTTGACAAGTATTCAGAGCCCCACCCCCCCCAGTGTAGCACGAAGCCAGGGGCTAGAAGGACGAGGAGCCAAAAGCCAGCTCCCCACAGCACCATGTGGGGCCCCCCCAGCGTCTGAGGAATACAGATTCAAACTTGGCCTTGCAGAGTGTTACGAACGTATGTATATTCGTCTGAGTGGGAGGGTGAAACACTTTGTATTTAGATCTGCTGGTCCCGTTTATAACTTTTTAATATTTTAATTAAAACTACTTTATCAACATGTGAAATAACACAGAGCAACCCCATGTACAATTAGCCCAGTCCTCCCCGATGGTAACGGTTTATGAAGCCGCACGCAGCCGAGACACGGAGCAGTCCCAGCACCGCCGCCAACTCTTCCAGCCGCGCTCGCTCCCACCGCCAGCCCCCTTCTTAAACCTCGGCAACAGCCAATCTGTCCTCCGTCCCTCTGAGTCTGTCGTTTCAGGAACGTTACATAAACGGAATCACGCAGTCTTTTGGGGTTGGCGTTCTTCACTCCGCGCAGTTCTCTGCGCGTTCACGCGGGATGCGGCTGGGACACCGTCTGGAAGTTCGGGCCCCCACCCAGCCTCTGCTGACACCCCGACACGGGAGGGGCCGCTTCTTACTGCGGGTGGGGAACGGACGCCCCGGGTTCCCGCCGGGCCTCCGCTGGTCGCTTCTTACTGATCACGCGTCACGCTTGTTTCCCACTCATTTTACACAGTAAGAGCAAACGGAGGGAGGGAGGGAGGGAGGGAAGCAAATTACAATTTGAGGTGCACCAGAGAGGTACTCAGTAAGCAGCAGATAATGGGGCTCACTTTTCATTCCTGACTCCAGCAAAATTGTTAAACTGAACATAGCCTCTCTGCTTGAGACACTCAGTTTGCTGTCAAATTCAAAGTCTCTGGCTAATAATGTAAGGGACTGCTGACTTTTCGCCTGTAAACCCATTATAGGTGCTTGTGAGATAAATCATTATCGATGATTATTCCCTCTTTTAAAAATTCTGACTTAGCTATACTTGATAAAATCACATTAACAGATGCAGCACGCACACCACTGAGGCTAAATTACGGTAAGTAATACAACGTAAGATGCTGGCGTAGCTGTCTACATGGTAAGATTGGTTACTCAACGTTACAGTGGCCACGCCCCCAGTCTGGTTTCTGCAGATAAAAATGCTTCCCCAAGGGACTGTGTCACCTACACTCTTTCCTCTTCCTCTTCCTCTCCCTGGGCAAACGATAACCCCCAATCTCCCCGCCTCCCTGGGACCCAGAGGGGGCGGTATTCAGCCCTGAGCAACCAGCGCGTGTGGAAGTGGCCTGCGCCGCTCGCCCGCTGGGGCAGTGCGGAGGCAGCGCGCCCTCTCGTGGTCGTTCTCCTCCATCCCAGGTGCTGAGAGAAGGGCTCCAGCACGGGGCAGCCGGGCCAGGAAAGGGGCCCCGGCGCCTGCCTTGCTGCTTACGGCGGATCTGCCTCTGAGACCCGCGTGTCCGACCCACGCAGCACTCTGGCTGCCTGAAGGTGCCGTGACTTGGGCTTCATTTGCAAGGGAGCTGAATCACGGTGAGACGGTCAATCCACTGACAGCAGCGCTTTGACCGAAGCTGCGCATGAACCAGCAAGTAGCAACGGTTAGCCCTGCAGTTCCCTCCACTCAACTGCACGCCCCACGGAGTCACCTTCACCTGCCTAACATTGCAGGCACAAAACAACTAAAAAGCAAAATCAATGGGCAAATATGCAAATTTGGTTTTATAAAAGTTTTTTCAGACTGTCTCTATTTTAAGTTACTATGTTTGTAAATTTTTATGTATTATGACTATTTTTAATTAATTGTTATTTATTTCATTATCTAGTTCTGTGGTGAGAAGATAATTTTATATACTAGAAAGAGAAAAATCAGCAGCTCTGGCCAAGATGGAGGCGTAGGTAGAAACCCTTCGCTTCCTCGCACAACCAAAAGGGGGATAGCAACCAATCTAAAATCAGTAAGCAACCAGAAGTGCCAGAAAATCAAACTACATGGAGTTCTGACAACCAAGGAATTAAAGAAAAAATCAACCAGAACAACCAGACTGGTAAGGTGGACATAGCAGGCAGACTCAAGAAAAAGTGCAGTGAGGTGGCTGAGGGGTGGGGCTGGTGGGTCTGGCAGACGTGCAAGGGAGGGGCTGACTTAAGGGGAAAACTGAGACTCAGAGCTGACTCTGGGCTATGCCTGGGATTGCCACAGTGAATGATACGTCCATTCAAACACGAGAGTCTGCTGGAAAGTGCGCTAGAGATGAGCAGGCAAGCTGCATTTTTCCCTCAAAGAAGGTGGCCCTGCCTGGGTGAGTATCTAAGGCCCCGCCCCTTACAACCTATCAGCTGCACCAAGACAAAGAAATATGGCCCAAATGAAAGAACACAGCAAAACCTCAGAACTAAGCAATGAGGACATTGCCAACCTAACTGATGGAGAATTTAAAGCCCTGGTAATCAACATGCTCACAGAACTGATTGAGCTTGGTCGAAAAATGAAAGAACAAATGAAAGATACCCAAAATGAAATAAAGCAAAATATTCAGGGAACCAACAGTGACAGGAAGGAAACCAGGATTCAAAGCAACGATTTGGAACAAAAGGAAGAAATAAACATCCAACTGTATCAGAACAAAGAAACAAAAATCCAAAAAAGTGAAGAGAGGTTGAGGATTCTCTGGGACAACCTGAAACGTTCCAATATCCAAATTATAGGGGTGCCAGAAAGAGAAGAAGAACAGCAAGAAACTGAAAACTTACTTGGAAAAATAATGAAGGAAAACTTCCCCAATCTGGTGAAGGAAATAGACTTCCAGGAAGTCCAGGAAGCTCAGAGAGTTCAAAAGAAGTTAGACCCAAAGAGGAACACACCAAGGCACATCATCATTAAGTTACCCAAGATCAAAAACAAAGAGAAGATCCTAAAAGCAGCAAGAGAGAAGGAGACAGTTACCTACAAAGTAGTTCCCATAAGACTATCTGCTGATTTCTCAAAAGAGACCTTCCAGGCAAGAAGGGGCTGGAAAGAAGTATTCCAAGTCATGAAAGTCAAGGACCTACATCCAAGATTGCTCTATCCAGTGAAGCTGCCACTTAGAATGGAAGGGCAGATAAAGTGCTTCTCAGATAAGGTCAAGTTAAAGGAGTTCATCATCACCAAGCCCTTATTACATGAAATGTTAAAGGGACTTATCTAAGAAAAAGATCAAAAATACGAACAACAAAATGGCAATAAACTCATAACTATTAACAAATGAACCTAAACGAAAAGAAAAACAACGAAAACAAAAACTAAGCAAACAACCAGAGCAGGAACAGAATCAGAGAAATGGACATCACAACGAGGGAGTTCAGTGAGGAGGGGGAAGGGAGGAATAGGGGGGAAAAGGTACAGGGAAGAAGAAGCATAATTAGTAGGCATAAAATAGACATAGAAAGATAAAAAATGGTATAGGAAACAGAGGACTCAAAGAACTTACATGTACAACCATGGATATGAACTAAGGGGGGTGGGGATGCTAGAGGGTTGGGGGTAGGGTGGGGGATAAAGAGGGAAACACTGGGAAAACTATAATAGCATAATCAATAAAAATACTTTAAAAAATAAAATAAAAAGAGGGGTCAGGGGAATGCACCCCCATTCAAGACAGACAGAAGGAAGGCAGGCAGGAAGGAAGGAAGGATCATTACCAGAGAGGAACTATATATTTGAAAAGCAAGCGTTTTTGAAGAAAGGGAAAAGTAAATAAAAAGCAACAATAACAATAATAATCAAAAATGAAAATTTAGGCAATCCAAAGGTTATCTCACAAACTTTCTTCCTTCATGTTTGCTCATAATCCTTTCCAGTTTAACTGTTGGATGTAATGCAGACAGACTCAAGATATCACAGATTATAAATGAAAGCTCAAAAGTACTAAATTAGTGATGATACAAGAATAGTTCAATATTATACAAAATATATAAACATCACACTAATGTCTTCAAAGAGGACATACATACACATTTAAGCACTTCTCACCTCTCTACATTAAAGACTTTAATTCTAAAATAAATTTTAATGGTATAATCTGAGGTTATCAACTTCATTAAAGTTCAATATAATAAATAAAATGTACTTATTTAAATATTCATTTTTTATAGTTGTATGACAACTAAACAATGAAGAAAGCCTCATAGTTCATTATCGAAAACCACTGAATGCTTCACAGAGATACGGAGCCCATGCTACGGGGAAGACGTAAAATTTCCATATCCCTGGTAGCAAAAACTTCGTCCTTCAGGTAATCGGTATTTTCCACATTTCTAAGCTAACTGCCACTCTTCATTTAGTTAACACACCTAGACTAAAATTCCTTTCAAGATATTTTTGTGTGGTAAAAACAATGTTCAAATTCATTATTATTATTTTTGGTTTTTTAACATTTTTTATATAGTCCCCTTACAATATATTTAAATAAACTATACTACAGGGAGTCAGAATTCTTAATATGTATCAAGTCGCACTACAAAATAGCAAGTAGATGGGTAAACAATTTTGAGATAAACATTATTTCCTTAAAAATATCAATGCTATCATGTAATATTAATACTATTATTTACTCAAGTTTCCTAAATAGAACATCTGTAAAGATAAAGTTACACCCAAAGATAATATGACACAGAATAGAAGGTACACATTTAATTCTATGCCCTTCACAGGGGAACCTCTCAAAAACGATATTAATTTTTTAAAACACACAGAACTACTAGGACAAAGAATGAGAGAAAATACGCTGAAAATCAGATCACCCGTGACTATGTGACTTAAACACAAGAAGCCGGTTCCTATCTGGGTGGCAGAGAGGGAAGGGCTTATGAGGGACAGCGAAGAAGAAAGCCAGGACGCAGAGCCGCAAAAACTGTAGGAACTGGCAACGCTAAGAACCCGCGGAAGTGAAAGCAGTGCTGTGAGAATCAGGTGGCTGGGCCAGTCTTCAGAGAAGCGCCCAACAAGCCAGAGTCCCTCCTCCACAGCAGCGGAGCCCCAGGGTGGACGAGCCTCCAGAGGAGGTGGCGGCTGGGCTGGGAGAACGGGTGACTGGGACACCCAGGCTGAAAACCGGGGCCTTACAGGGGCGGTTACTCACCGCTCGTGAAAGTCCAGCACCTGCCACCCGCCTTCTTCCCCAACTCCGCTCCCCGCACACTGGCAAGCCAGGTAAGAGAACGGAGGGGTTTTCTAGAGACTCTGATCGGCCCAAAGAAAAAGACCACAAGGTACCAGCGCTGGGTTTCCCAGTGAAACAGGCCCGCTTACATCACTCCAAGGTGGAGCCCCCTGTAGGAGAGAATCCACGGCTCCGCCACCACACCGTTAATTCCAGGTATTTTAAAAGTGGACCTGCAGTGCCTGGCTTAACTCATGATCAAGCATCTTTGTCAAGCTGATAAAAAATAAATTTAAAAGAGACAGAGTTTCACTACATTTTAAATAAAACTAAAAAAAAAGGAAGTTATTCAAAATTTGTGATTATTCCCATAGGCTCTGCTGAAACTTACATTTGTATTTTTATTAAATATAAAATATAAAATTAAATTTAAATGTTACTAGAGGATGGTGAGAAAAATCACTTGAAATGGTTCCTGCACTTGCCAAGAATGGATCTTGCTAAATCTAATCACTTTTGTGAATATGTTCTCTAAAAGAGGTGAATGACCATAAGGATATTCACCAGGACATAATTTGAGTTTTTATACATATTCGAAAGTAAAAATAAAAATCAGAAAAGTCTATTTCTTTAAATAAGCTAGAATTCAGGTATCTCATTCGCTGACTATGTTACAGTAATTTACAACTTCCAACATATTTTTTAATCACACACACACAAAGAGCTATAATGCCATTATTCACACAAAACAGTTCAGCTTTTCCTCCCCCACTCAATTTTCTGTAATGCCCATGGCTTACAAAATCTGCTGACCTACAAGGTAACCTGGACTAGCACGTACCATTCCTTCGGGCAGAATTAATAAATGCTTTGTGTCTGCACTTCTCTCAACACTAGGATTATCTTACACTCATGCACTCACATACATTATACTGAACGAGTTTCTTCTTTGTCCACCCCAACGTTTTCACCAAGTAGCTTAACTTCTTACAGAAACATAAAACACAGACTTGGTTTCTGTATTACTTAAAATCCGTTTGCCACTATATTTAACTCTACGTTAAATATGCTTTCCATATTTAAGTTTTTAAAAAGCATTTTAGAAAAGTCCAAAAATAACCAAAAACTAAATTTGCATCCTTCCTACTTGAAATTGTTTTTTGCACTGGCATCCAATACTAGGAGAAAACAAATTTTCACATCCAATGTATTTGTCCACATTCTTAGCCTTGCTTAGCCACAGACGAATTAAAATAGTCTGCCCTTTAACTTTCACAGCGTAAACTGAAATATTACAGAGAGAAAGAGACTGAATTTCAGGAGCGCAGTCACAGTGTCCCCTCTTTTGGCATCTTTATCAGCATGATGAGAAGACTTCTATCAGAATGATGAAAGAAACCGGTACATTGTCTCTTTTGAAGTCTTAAATGTTCTCACACATTCTTCTAACTAGGAGTCCCTGCAGCCCCCACTCAGTTGGCAGGTATCAGAAAAACAGGAGTTTCTTGTTTCCTCCTTCCCGCCACCTCACCCTCCCCTTTCTCCCTTTCTCTCCCTGCCCCCCACCCCCCACCCCACCCCCCCTCACTATGAGGTCTTGAAATAATTCAGCAGCAATTTCACCTATATTGTGCTTTTCAATTTCTTGAGGCCACAGAGACACAAAAAGATAAGAAAAAAAGAGTCCCTGAATCCAAACTATGGGTCAGGTTATTAAAGAACAGAAATTAAAGCTGGTAATAGAATCCCCACAAAAATCAGAGGAGCAGAGACAGTTCCATTATAAAAATACAGTAACTGCTGAATATACACATCTGACTTCCAAAATTTACTTTTTATTTTCTGAAAATGTCTTTTCCTTTGGCTGCATTGTATTACCTTACTGTGGTAAGAACGATTATCTCCTGTTTCACAAATGCACGGATTAGAAATCTTACACTGATTTTTTAAAATGAAAACAGCAAGTCCTTTGTCAGTTTATTTAGCAGACAAACGCTTTCAACCGCACACCTGAAACTGCGTATTGTATGTCGACATATCGCAGTAAATTTTTTAAGAGGCTTTCGAAGCCTGCAGCCCATGAGGGGTCATGGAGGAAACGTCACAGTCCACAGACACGCACAGCTGCAGAAACGTACACAAGATCTTAAGTTCGGAAGGTTAAAATCAGCGAAGGTCTAACACCTGCTGGGATTCATCACAACGGTTTTGTAGCTACTGCTCATGAGCGTTACAGCGGTAGTGACCATCATCATGCCAACCTGAATCTCCTCCCAGACGTCTTCATCCAGCAAGGTGGCTGCTCTATGGTGCTGCAAAGGGACTATCAAGCAGTGACCCTCAGTAAGAGACCGCAAGTTGGGCAAGCACAAGTACACCTACAAAGAAAAAATTGCAAATGTGAAACGTTATTGCTATTTATTCTCAGTTGCAATAGATCAACCCTCGGTAGGGAAATACGACTAACATTTAATAAAGCATACTTGTTTATAAGCAATATAGTCTAGTATTTCAAAGATATTTAATATTTTATAAGCCATGCAGAGAGCTTTTAATCAACTGCAAAGTAACAACACAAGTGTCGGTTTTAACTGTTACACAGCAAAGATTAAGCTTCCCCAAGGGCAGAATGAATGACACTTCTTCCTTCATCTGAGAAAGCTACATGCCTTAAACGCCCTTGAGATAATTTTGCAAAAACAAAACAAAAAAAAAACCCATGGCCTGGTAACAGCAGAGACGTCTAACTGATGCTTATTAATTCAGTCCTTCTTCCTCCCATTGGCTGAGAAAAGAGAATTAACCCAACTAAGAGAAAACGGAAATAACCTCTGTATGGCTTTACCTCTTTGGCTAAGTTCCACTTATTTACACACACGTATTACCTGTAAGCTGGCGCCATTTTTCCATTATAAGCTATCGTTTTTTAAAAAGGGTCAATTAGTAGGTACGAGGTCTGTCTGGAAAATGTCAAGCCACTGTTACTATAACAAGAATGGTCTGCGCAACATCGATGTCACCTGGCAGCCAAGGAGCGGGGACTGCACTGCACCGGTCAGCGGGGGCGGCAGATGCTGCTGTGTGAGCCTGTGTGCTGTGTGGCCACCACGTTAAAGAATGAATGAATGACTGAGCAGGTAGAGCAACAGTGAATCCAAATCAAATTCTGCATTAAGCTTGAACGCTGCGCCACAGAAACCGTCTGGGTGATGCCAAAGGCCACAGCTACGGGCGACCGGTGATCGGCAGCTTCATCCAACACCACGCCGGCTGAGGCACCACATGTCACGTAGAGCTTTTAAGTGAAACATCCAATCACCCAGGGGACGCAGTCCCCTGCAACCCAGATTCGGTGCCCCAGGACTCCTGGCTTTTCCCAACACCAAAATCACCTTTGAGAGGGAACAGATTTCAGACTATTGATGAGATTCTAGAAAATAAGACGGGGCAGCTGATGGCAACTGGGAGAACTGTGTGAGGCCCCAAGGGGCCTGCTCTGAAGGGGACTGAGGCGTCATTGTCCTGTGTGCAGTGTTTCTTGTGTCTTCTTCAATAAATGTCTCTGTCTTTCATATTACATGGCTAGATACCTTCTGGACAGACCTCATGTATACTGAGCAAAAAGTATTCACGAGAAACATAAATAATATTCCGCAAAGGGGTTTGACCTCATTTTCTACTATTTTTTTGGTTAGATTTCAGCTTGAAATATTTTGTATGGCAGACAATATTTCTGTATTCATTTAACAAAATAATGCACATTTTACAAACTTTCCTGAGAAAGGACAAGGCAGAAGTAGATATAAATACCTAAAATAAATACCATAAATACCTAAGTTCACAAACATATTCACAATTGAACACAGCATCAGCAGTGAACCATCAGTTGTAACAAATTCGCCATGCTCACTCTAAGATGTAATGACCGAGGGAACTGGGCGTGAGGTATACGGAACCCTGTACTATCTTCTCAATGTTTCTATAAATCTAAAACTGCTCTTAGAAAACAGAGTCAAAAAACTCAAATACGATAAAAAATAAACTATTAGAAGCACTTTTTTAAACAGTCAATTCTTTTTTTAAAGCGAAGCATGGTGGTAAGACGCAGAAGTAGCGAGGCGACGTCTGTTTTACGACAAGGAAAGTGAAGGCAGAGACGGCTGCCCAGCAGCCTGCCACTTCGCCGTCGGGCCCCGGTGGGTACCAGTGCACTTCCACTAACACGTCTGGGTTTAAAACCTCAACTCCACATGCCAGAAAAGCAAGCAGAGTGAGAATCTGAATGGCTCCGAAACACCATCTGTCACTTCCGCTTGGTGGCACAGTAACTGCCGGCCTCAGAAGCCACAAGGCTGGCAAAGGCCTGCACAGGCCACGTGTCCCCAGATCCAGACGCCTTCGTGCACCAGGGAAACGGCGTCGCTGAAAATAAACCCACGCTGCAGGGGAAGTTTAACTGTTACTGTATGTCTGATTTATTCTTACCTTTCTTTAAAGGTAGGGATCAACTAGAGGGGAACGAAATATTTATATATAATGTCATAATTATAAAAATATAAAATGTTATGTGATGGTCTGGAAAAGAACTTAAGAAAAATTTATACAAGTAACCAGTTAACATGGGTTTGCTTTAATTGACCAAATTTTGAATGAAATTTTTACGTTTATCTTTTTTCATAAAGTATGGAGGAAAAAAAGAAAAAAATAATAAACTGACTATCTTAATGACCTAAATACTAAAGGTGGAACTGAAGAGCCATTGGATATATAGAAGTGTTTATGTGTGTATACAAAACGAACGAATTAATTAAATTAAGAAGAATGTATACACATGTTCCCCAAACTATAATCACAGTTTAATGAGCATTCACTCACTCCACTTCTCCCATCACTTCTTCCCACTCACTCCACCCCATCTACACCAGTCCTCTTTCGGTTCCATGAATGCCAAGTTCATTTCCTCCCCCAGGCTTTCCACTCACTGATGCCCCTTCTGAAACATTACTCATTCATATCTTCCTCTTGTTTGCTCCTTCTCGTCTTTCACATCTTTACAAAGCACCTCCTCCGGAGCCTCTCCTACCACCTGCTCAAAAATATTTCCCATCATTCCATCCCATTCTCTCGCTTAATCTGCTCTGTGACAAGTAACACTTTCTCAGATCAGAGAAACTATCACTCTGTTTATTTTCTTCCCTAATTCACTAGAATAACAAGTTCCACAATCCTACCCGAGTCTCTGTTTTCCCCCGTGACTAATTAGGGCCTGGCATATATGAGGTACATGATAATGATTTACCTAATATAAGAATCAAACCACCAAGTATTTATTGAAATAAGTGACTAAGTAATTATTAAATTTACTGAAGTAAGTAATCATTTCAACAACATATAAACTTACTGAAATATTATAAACGTGTATGCTCGGCATACAATGATGAGGAAAAGTTATCTATATCCTCGCAGAACTTATAGACTATTGGAGAAGAGACACAATAAACAAAATATAGTGAACTTCTTCAACTCATCAGGGATTCCATGAAGAAATAAATAGGTTCGATGAGGAAGTAAGGGAAGAAGAAGCTACTTTAGACTGAGTTTATCTCTGAGGTGATTTTAAAGAGGAGAATCAAGTGCTAATCACAAAATAAGGTCACACGCCTGGCAAAGGGCAGAGCTGGAGTTTGCATTGAGACGGTCTGGCCCCCAAAGTCCAGGCCTCAACCACCACCCAACGCTGCCTCTCTAAAGAGCAGACTCCTGTCATTCAAACACGCGCACTCACTCTAAAACCAATTTTAAGAATCGTGGGTCACGAGGCCCTAAAAAGAAAAATATCTGAAATGCAGAGTAAGAGAAGACAGATCCCTGAGGCATCGCAGCAAACCCACCTGCCCCACTGAGCTGCTCCCTTAGGACCACACGTGCTCCGTGTCGTACCTTAGTGCCTATTGCGACAATGAGGTGCTTGGGAAACTGAGAGCTGTCGAAGCAATACAGACATCTTTCCATCTGCGCAGCGAGACTCCGGTGTTCGGCAACAGCCTTCTTCCTCTGGGTCTCCTCCTCTCCGCTGCGCTGTGCCCTCTCAGCTGCTCTGGAGACAAACATGTCATCCAGAGTATAATAGTCGCCGTCTGTTTTTCCCATAAACTGAAAAACCAAAACCGTACAGGCAGGTGAAAGGCAGCAGTTAACATTTTATTGTATGTAGCATATTTAAATCATATCTGTAAGTTCTATGATAAAACTCTTACACTAAAAACAAGAGAAAAAGAACACCCGACTGAAATTCCAGCTTGACCTTCAAGGGTCAATCCACCACCACCGCCGCCGCGGCCGTGACAGCGAGGTCTCCTGAGCAATCACCACACGCGGCTCCACCTGCACTGACTGTTTCCCGTTCCTGCGAAGGGAGGACCTCCCTCGTTCCCATTCACTGGGTGAGAACCTGACCCACAGACGAGCACGTTCTCTTTAAAGTCTGCACGCACGCCACGCAGAACAGGACGCATCCGTCAACTGCGTCTCCAGGTGCCTTCCCCGCCTCACCCCCGACACAAACGCACGCAGGGCGATGCTTTTGCAACACAGAGCGAAAATGTGTGCGCCTGATGAAAACCCGCAGAGAGCTCTCTGCGCCGCGAGCAGAATGCAGCCCAGACGCTGGGGTGGCCCACTGAACCGCAGACCCAGGAGGTGCGATGGCTGAAAGCTTGAAGGTGAGAGAATGACCTGGTAAAACCTGGCCGCCTCTCTCCACAACCTTGGGCTAGTTGTTCAACCTCTCTGTGCTCTCTGTCCAGGCTACGTCTTCATTCCCTACCGGTCCTAACAAGATTACCTGCCCAACAGGCGCGGCTCACGTAACCCTCACAGCACACGCCCCGCCCACAGGAAGGACTCACAATGAGAACCACGTCCTCATCATCACAAATCTCTTTGTGATCTGGAATCGATAACCAGTCACATCTCCACCCACACCTGACCCCACCCCTACGCGACCTCTACGCCCCAGCCGCCCTGTTTTCACCCCCAAAGGCACTGCCATGCCCCGGTTTGCACACACACTCTCTGACCCACCTGCCAATCCACTCCTCCTATTCCAGCCAACGTGAGGCTCAGAGGTAGCTGTCACCTCCACGAAGTAGCGTTCCTGGATCCTCTAGGCCCGCCCAGCACTGTGCGCCCCCCGCTTTCACGGTGCCCACCCTGTATCGTACCTGCCCATTCACTTGGGTTTCCACTTCCACTAGACTCACTTCCAAGTTCTACTCAGTCCACCAGGCACCAAGAAGAGAACTACCTTTTGTCATCAACTGCAAAGCAAAAGCAAGATGCTTGGATCTTAGCAGATATTTTAAAAGATCTGAAGAAAGCTGAAGCGGCTCTATTACTGTCAGAGAAAGTAGATTTCAAAGTACAGAATACTGTGAAGGAAAGAGAAGATCATTTCATAACAACAAAGGGGTCCTACCATCAACAGGACATAACAGTCCTAAAGCTTATGTACCTAGTAACAGTCTGAAAATATATAAAGCAAACCTTGACAGAACTACAGGGTAAAGAGAAAAACCCACAACTATCGTCAGAAATTTAAACACCACTGTTTTGAAAATTTATAGACCAAGTATGAAATCACTGGACACACAGATCTGAACAAACTCCCAACCAACCTAACCTCACTGACCATGACAGAAATTCTGCCCAACCTCAGCAGAATATACATTCTTCTCAAGTGCACACAGGACATTTACCAAGACAGACGACATTCGAGGCCGTAACACAAGTAGTAAATTTAAAAGATTCAGGGAACATAAAGTATGTACACCAAATACAATGGAGTTAAATTAGAACTCGTAACATAAAGATATGTGGAGTACTGCCAACTACTTGGACACCAAATAGCATACTTTCAAATAGCCCACGGATCAACACCAACAAAAATAAGAAAATTAGAAAGTATTTTTGAATGGCAAAAAACAAAAACAAACAAAAAAAACAACCAGAAACCCAACATGAGACCCCGCGCACGCTGGTAAAGCAGGGCTCCCTACGGCACTGGCAGCGCTGAACGCCTGCATCAGAAAACAATCTCAGCTCCTGCCCTAATCAGCTACCAGGGAAAACGGAACCAAACGTACACAGCAGAAATGCCTAAAACACCACTGAGAGAATCCGGTAAGAAGATTACTGCGTGGGTGTTTCCCAGAGCACGTTAGCTTCCTCGTCCGCAGCAGGAATTTATTTGTACCTTCTTCTTCTCTATATTAATCCTGGTATATCTCTCTATTCTTTCAGGTTTGCCTATTTATGTAAACTGCCCTAACTTACAAATTATTATTTTAACTTCAGACCCATATCTCAACCATTTAAAAATTACTACATTTTTTAAAATATAACCAATCTTTTTTATAATAGTGGGCAACTATGCAGTAGGTAATAATAAAAACTTTTAAGGGCCAAGATGGAGGCGTAGGTGGACACGCTGTGCCTCCCTCTCACCACCAAGATTAAGGACAACAAAAATATAGAACCAAAACAAAAAAACCTAACCAGAACAGACAGAAAATTGAATTGTATGAAAGTCTGACAGCGATTCGCCCAGACCGGTAAGAGGGGTGGAGTCCCGGTCCAGTGGAGAGGGCTCGCGGCAGGAAAAAGCAGTGGCTGGTGGTCCCGGGTGGGCAGGTGGCGGTTACCGGGCACAGGGAGGCAACAAACAGACCAAGCGAGGTGCACAGGCGACTGACTGCGGTCACACATTCGCACGCGGATAATCCAGGCGAAAACAGGCAGCAAGACAGCAAGACAAACTGCACAACACAAGGCCCCAGAACCGGGAAATGAAGCCTAAAAGCACTGATTGAGAACGCTTGTGGGGGATGAGGTGCCGGGAGGGAGTCCAAGCCTCATGGGAGAGTTTGTTGGGGAGACCCACAGGGTCCTAGAATGTACACAAACCCACCCACATGGGAATCAGCACCAGAAAGGCCCAGTTTGCTTGGAGGAAGAGGCAGAAGGGACTGGAATCCAAGAGAGAGCAGAGCAAGCGCCGTTTTTCCCTCTTGGACCCCGCCCCCACATCCAGCATCACAACCTAGTGACTGGGCTGCCCCACCCTGGGGAACACCTAAGGTTCCACCCCTCACTATGTAACAGCCGTGACCAGACCAAAAAAAAAAATAACAAAAACCCAAAACCAAAAATGGCTCAAATGGGAGAACAGATAAAAGCCCCAGAGCAAGAACATCTAAGCGACCGAGAGATAGCCAACCTATCAGATGCACAGTTCAAAGCCCTGGTGATTAGGAAGCTCATAGAATTGGTTGATTTTGGTCGCAAATTAGAGGAACAAATGGAAGCTACAATAAGTGAAATGAAGAAAAACACACAGGGAACCAATAGTGATGGGAGGAAAACTGGGACTCAAATCAATGGAGTGGACCAGAAGGAAGAAAGAAACAACCAAACAGAAAAGAAGGAAGAAACAAGAATTCAAAAAAATGAGGAGAGGCTTAGGAACCTCCAGGACATCTTTAAACGTTCCAACATCCAAATTATAGGGGTGCCAGAAGGGGAAGAGGAAGAGCAACAAGTGGAAAACTTATGTGAACAAATAATAAAGGAGAACTTCCCCAATCTGGCAAAGAAAATAGACTTCCAAGAAGTCCAGGAAGCTCAGAGAGTCCCAAAGAAGGTGGACCCAAGGAGGAACACACCAAGGCACATCATCATTACATTAGCCAAGATTAAAATGAAGGAGAGAATTCTAGAAGCAGCAAGGGATAAGGGCACAGTCACCTACAAAGGAGTTCCCATCAGACTGTCAGCTGATTTCTCAAAAGAGACCTTCCAGGCAAGAA
>PVKU01010829.1:31240-48690 GCA_004027475.1 Anoura caudifer | reverse complement strand
GCAGAACATCAGCCAGTCACCGCATGTCCCCAACAGTCAGGGGCTGGGGGTCCCCCATGGGTCGCACAGCTGAATGCCACCTGGAGGGTCTCTCCTGAGAGTCTGGGAGCAGGAGAGACACGGCCCCAGCAGGAGAGAGCTGAGGGGACCCAGCCAGGGCGCTGGGAGCTCCCGCCCACCGGCATGCTGACGAGCTCGGCTCCTTGTCGCTGCGTTAGGGCCTGTTCTCGGATTCGGGCTGCGGGGGGTGCCGCGTGCTCGTGGGGGGGGGGCCCATGGGGTGGGGTGTCACCAGGCAGGCCCAGCGAGAGAGAGGGCTGCTGGAACCTTGCAGCCCTTGCCCTTTGAATGCATGACTTGACGACCCTGCCACACGTATACACCTCCCGTCCACGTTTCTGACCCGTGTCAGCGAAGCAAACGTGCACACGGGCAGACACACGTGGACACGCCTGCTCGTCGCTGAGGACTCTCAGTCACGAACAGCGGGGAAATGGGCGCTGCCTTTGAAGATGGGGGGGACTCGGCAGCTGGAGTCACCGAGAAGCTCCGCCTTCAGAGGCAGCTTGATGAGGGTCCCTGGGCCCTGTCCTCCTGCACAGGGACGGGCCACACCCTCCTCAGCCTTGCTTCGGCCAAGGTCTGGGCCTCCAGTTTATCGGGAGATGCCTCCAGTCACTCCCTTCGCAAAGCAAAGCTGCTTCCCCTGACCCAAGGCCCCTGAACTCCTTATTCCCTTTCGTTTGTCCTGCGTAGGACTCGGAAGGGCCGGCGGTGGCTCCGCACAGGTGCTGTGGGGAGCAGGAGGCCTCCAGCGCGCGAGCATACCCTGTGTTCTGTGCTTCACGGTGCGGCGTGATGCATGTGAGTGCCTACAGGCGCATCCTGGGTATTTCATGGGAGGCTTGTTCTTGCTGAATTCTCCCCACAGCCTCGAGGGGTGTAACCCTGGCCATGTTACTTAGCAACAGGAGTCGGTCATTAACCAGCTCGCTCGCTGGCCTCACAGAGGGCGTCTGCACTTTAAAAACACCACCTGGGCCCCCTTGCTAGCAAAGCCGATCCTGAGGTGCCTTTGAGAGAGGGCTGGACGAGGCTGATGGAGCAGGTCAGCTTCCCCCAGGGGGTGTGGGCGGGCACTGCCTCCCGCCCCCGCTGTCCGTGTTCTGTGCAAACAGCTGGTGCTGCGGCAGCTGAGACGATGATGTCATCACATCCGGCCCATGGCCAGCACCCTCCAAATTTCCTAATTTGTGAGCCTCTTTCTCAGCCCGTCCTGTGGGCCTCGGGTGCTGCGGAGAGTGAGAGGCTTTGGAGGGGCGGGTGGCTGCTGTGGGGCAGGGTGCCCTTTGAACTGAGGCTTTGCTCAGAGCACCGAGAGTTTGCTGGAAGCTCCAAGCCCCAGAGGGCTTGGTGCAGGCCGGGGCTCCTGTGTACACTGCCCTGTCCCCAGCGAGGTGGCAGAGCAGCTCACCGTGCACCGGAGCGTGGCCCTGAGGATGCAGAGACCGGGGGTCCCTTCCAGCAGGGAGATGCAGGCGGCTGGGGGGGGGGGGGACAGGCCCCTGCGGGCTGGGGATACAGTCAATTCCTGAGCAATTTTTTTACATCAGGGCAAAACTGGATTTGTGATAACACCTTTTTCTCCATCTTTCTTCCCGAGACCGGGAAGTGGCGGTGACTCAGGCCTCGTGATGTCTGCCGGGCGTGTGTCATGGGCTGCCAGCCTCGCAGTCCCCAGGCCCAGGCAGCAGGAACCACGGGGACCTGTACCTCCTTTTAAACTGGAACCGTGACCGAGGGTTCACTGCTATCTGTGCTCTGGGGACAACGGCCCTGAAGACGATGGGAGACCTTTTTGAAGCAAAACAGTTTCCCAATTGTGTCCTATTTTCGTCCTGTCGCGGTTCATTGCCTTGAACCTCGAGTTCTACCCAGTGGAGCCAGAGCTGGGGCTGCGGCGGGCTGAGGCTGAGAGGCACACGGGGGCCGGTCACTGTCCTCAGCGGCCTCTCCTCGTCACGGGTGCTGAGCCCGGGGCAGCTGCGTTCGTAGATCGGAAAACCTGGGTGGGAACCGCCCCAGGTCGTAACCACAGGCAGGGGGCAGTTCCTGTTTCCCGGGCGAGTACGGCTTGTCGCCCATGAAGCAGGGGTCTGTTTAAGCCTTACCGTGGGGACCACGCTCACTCGCTCTCTGTCCTGAGTTTGCGGAACAGACAAGCTGTCATATCAGCCCAACCCGTAAATGAACGATGCGCCCCTCAGCTCCCTCCCTGTCTGCCGGGATCCGCGTCCGCCCACCCCCACTCCCAACCCCCCCACCCCCGAGACTTTCTGTGTTGGACAGTCTCTCCAGGAGAGCCCGTCCAGCGTGGCGCAGCTCCGGCTTGCGCCGATTCCCGCAGACCGGGCCCTGAGTTTTAGGTCTCCCGCAGGTCGGGTCTGCTTCCCTGTTATCCTCAGTGCTACCGCAGGCCCCCGTGCTGGCTGTCACACCCAGGCGTCCTGCGGCCTGTCACAGCCGGGCAGGTTCATTTGAGATTCAGGCAGACGGAGAAAGGTCTCGGAGCCGTGGGGATGCTTGGCATGCCTTTGTTCAAGGGTGGGCGAGCCACGCATGCTGCAGGCTGCCTGTGTAGCAGGAAGCCCCTGACCGCTGACCCGCCAAAGAGAAACAAAGCTGTCAGGGAGCCAAGCCGGTTGTGTAACACCGTGAGATTCCATGTGCGGCCCCTCAAGGCTACGGGAACCGTTCATCGAGCCCAGCCTCAAGTCTCTGACCACACCGCTTACCAGGCCTGTTCAAGGTCATGGCAAACAGCATCAGTGTTTGCTGCATGTCACCACGCTTACGTGGGGCCACAGCTGTGCGGTTCAGGTGATGTACCGCCTTGTGGTAAAATAACAGAACCACAATGTGGCAACGTGGCCCAGCAGGGCGGGCACGGGGCCCTGCCGCCCTTGGTCTTGCCACTCAACAGCACCCCAATCCACCGTGCTGCTGAGGTTTGTGTGTGCGCCTGGCTGGGCCTCGGCGCCCAGGTGCGTGGGCAAACATCGCTCTGCGTGTTTCTGTGAGGGTGCTTGGGGATGAGATTAGCTTTTACGTGGGCGGACTTGGAGGAAAGCAGCCTGCCTGCCCTCCCGTGGTGGGCCGCATCCGATCAGGCGAAGGCCTGGAGAGAGCAGAAAGCCGACTTCCCCCGAGCAAGAAGGAATTCTCCAGCCGACTTCAGAATGGAGCTGCAGAGCTTGACCTTCCCGGCTTTCGTGACCTTGGGGGGCCTCCTGGGACTGAGTCAGTCATGTTCTCTCCCTCTCATCCACACACCGTGGGACCTCAGGCCTCAAACCTAAATTGCCAAAGAAAGCTATTGGAGAAGCGATTTCTTCCAAAACCAAAGCATGCTCCCACTTATGAGTTCTCTCCTTTGTTGTCAGCCGAGATGCGTGACCGATCACATGGGTGTGAGCACGAAAGGGCTTTTAAAAAAACCAGAGTTTTGCTGGACAACTGAGATGCTCATTCAGTGAACAACTTAGTGGAGAACCTAGGTTCACGATGGCGGACGACCGAGAACGGAGGTTCGTTCGCCTGCGCGTGTGTGTAATCGGTTCAGGTTCTCTGGAGAACCTGACTGACACCAAGACTTCGAGGCAAGGCAGCACTGTCTATGCGACGCACGCGAGGCGCCCGCCCGGCCAGGCCCCTGGCTTTCTCTCCAAGCTGGCTGATTCTTAGCCCTCTGCTTTTGGGGGAAGACAAAGCGTTAGGGTTACGCCTCCCAACAGGGCTCCTGGGAGGGAGTCCACCCCCATGAAAGACTGAGCAGGCACAGACCCAGACTGTCTGGTTAATTTTATGTTGAGTTGACTGGGCTGAGGGAGCCCCTTGGTCTGCTTCCTTCTGGAACATTCCTCAGGACGTCTGTGATGCCCGTGTGCTTGGCCCTTGTGAAGATGCAGGCAGGTTCTTTTGAGGGCTGTCCCCCCACCTGGCTTCTTAGGATGTTCCCTTGGGTCAGTACTTGCTCGGCGAGTCCCCTCAGGGGTGACTCTGGGCCACACCCCCTCCTCGTCCCCCCGTCCCCCATCGGCTCACAGCCCCTCAGGCAGGTGACAGGTGTCTCCTTTCTCCTTCGTGATCGTGACGACTTCTGTGTGTGGGCAGACCGCGCCGCTGCGAACACCCCCTGCTCTTCCTCATGTTCTCAGCATGTTCCTTAGTGATTGGGGTCAGTGTGGACTCAAGGCCACCTTTCTGTCTCAGCCTGTGACTTGCAGTCTGGGACTCTCACCGTGTGGACGCCGGCCCCGAGTCGGCCAGTGGGAGCCCTTCGGGGCCAGCCGTGTCCTTCCACACGCCCACGCCGTCTCCTCTCTCCGTGTCCCCGGCTCCTGCTGGACACTCCAACGCTGGAACGGAGAGAAAACCACCTTTCCGCTGTCGACGTCTGTGCATGATCCGTGAGTTCCCGGCTCCCGCCGAGCCCTGCGGGGGTGCCGCGGTTTCCTCCGCCCACCTCACGTCTCTCTCTGAGGTCGATGGACCAGCTCCCAGGACCCTCTGCACCTT
Organism: Anoura caudifer; assembly: GCA_004027475.1. Classification (NCBI taxonomy): domain Eukaryota; kingdom Metazoa; phylum Chordata; class Mammalia; order Chiroptera; family Phyllostomidae; genus Anoura; species Anoura caudifer. The sequence goes on along the minus strand of PVKU01010829.1, from coordinate 44,112 downwards.
GACCGACTCCTCCGACTGGTGCGTGCCCCTCGCCGCCGCTGCTCCCCACGCACCTGCAGGAGTTCAGGCACCTCCCAGCCTCCCAGCCCCGAGGGCCCTGGTCCCCGGGGCCGACACCCCAGAGGGAGGGGGAGGGAAGTGTCCACACCGTGATGATCTGCAGAGGCCACACCTGCACACCGGAATTCTTACAAGAGATGAAAAGTGTGAGCAGGAAGAATAAAGAGGAGGAAGAGCCCTGGCTGGTGTGGCTTAGTGGATTGAGCATGGGCTGCGAACCAAGGTGTCGCCGGTTCGATTCCCAGTCAGGGTGCATGCCTGGCTTGCAGGCCAGGTCCACCGTGGGGGCCACGTGAGAGGCAACCACACATGGATGTTTCTCTCCTCTTCCTCCCTCCCTTCCTTCTCTCTAAAAATAAAAATAAAATCTTTTTAAAAAGTAATAAAAAAAGAGGAAGAAGAATGTTCGGTAACAAAGGTGATCTAACAGCTTGTGCTCAGAGAATCATGTTCCACTTGCCCGCTGTGCAAATCTGTCTACAGGAGAGGTGAGCGCTCCGCCCCAGGGTTAACCTGACACAGATGTGCCCTGCGAGTGGAGGTCCGCTGGCCGCCGGCTCACAGGCATTTCCCCTTCCCTTGACCCTGGAGTTTGTGACGCCCCCACAACTCCTTTTAAAAATAATGTGTCATGCCCTGGCTGCTGTGGCTCATGGATTGAGTGCTGGCCTACAAACCAAAGGGTTGCTAGTTCGACTCCCAGCCAGGGCACAGGCCTCGGTTGTGGGCCAGGTCCCCAGCAGGGGCCACGTGAGAGGCAACCACACATTGATGTTTCTCTCCCTCTTTTTCTCCCTCCCTTCCCCTCTCTCTAAAAATAATAAATAAATAAAATCCTTTAAAAAATAGAATAATGTGTCGGCACACCTGCTTTTGGTGCTGGCTGCAGCAGGGGAACCAGGGCCTGTGGGTTGGGGCCTCCTGCGGGTCCCTGGGGCTGTGCTGGAGGCCATGGGGGGGGTGCCTGGAGATGGCTGCGGCAGCATCGCTGCTCCTGGCGCCCTGTTCTCGGGGAAGAGCTGGCACCCCAAGGTTTCTCATCTTCAACAAAAGGCTGGGGCTGCCCTTCTTGTCCCCTCCCGTCGAGGGCCTGCGCACCTGTGCCCAGGAAGAAATGGACACAGGAAACTGAATGGGTTCCTAGTCATGATTAGCAATCATATCCTCAAAACTTAGGCTTCGCTGAGTCAGAATTCGGATGTAATTGTTTCTTGAGAAATTGCTCTGTGAAAACGGAAAATCCTGCTCCCACGCAGCATGCTCTGCAAACTGCAGGCTCAGGGCGCGTGGCTGCTGTTCATTGGTTCAGGCCGATTTTAAAATAATGTTTATTTTTAGATAAAGGAGCAAAGGAAGGAGAAAGAGAGGGAGAGAACGTCAACGTGTGGTTGCCTCTCGAGCGCCCCCTACTGGGGACCTGGCCTGCAACCCAGGCCTATGCCCTAACTGGGAATCAAACCGGCGACCCTTTGGTTCTCAGGCCTGCGCTCAATCCACTGAGCCGCACCAGCCAGGGCTGTTCATGCTGATTTCATGGAATGCAGTTTGTCCAATATGCAGGGTGGCCCAAAAGTAGGGTACCAGTTGCATTCACTTGAGTAGAGTTTATCCGTGTACAATCGTTTATGACTTGTCGTGTGTGAACGTGGACACAGCTGTCAGCCCACTTTTGCGGTGTCCTGTGTGGGACTCAGACCTGCCACTCCCTGGGACAGGGACCTGCCTGTCACCTGCCAGGCTGTGTCCCCTGAGTTCTCCCGGCGAATGACGTCTGTGTCCTGATGTGCCCAGGCAGTGCCGCCTGCTGCCGTCCTGATGGCTTAGCTGGTAGGTCCCCCCCGTGCAGGCCTGGGAAGGGCGGGCGGGAGACGGGACACGGTCCAGCCTTCAGGAGCTGGCTGCAGAGCTGGGCACACAGCGCCTTCAGGTGACGCTGCAGCGAGGCCCAGCGGGAGATGAGAGGTGACTCGTGACCGTGACCGGCACAGACGGCGAGGCTGGCACGCTGCCTCTGGGGGCAGGAGCTGCCTCCAGGGAGGCCGGCAGGGCCTCGGGAGGCTGGAGAGACTTCGGTGAATCTGGCATGTGTGAGGGACAAGGCGCAGTCAGCAGGCCGCGAGGACACGCAGGTGTGCCTTGTGAGTGTGTCGTTGACGGTGACAGGAGACCGCCGGAGAGAGTCTGGTTCTCGCCTGTCCTCTGCCTCTCCTGGGCATCCCACTCGGGGTCACCTTTACTTACTGACTCGTTTATTCCTCAGTTCCCACCAGGACCAGCTCTGCGAGAGCCGGGGAGGACCCCCGGGTGACAGGAAACGCAGCCCCTCCCGCGTCCTGCCATGGATGAGAGGACTTTTCTGTGGTCCTTTGTGATGGGGGTGGGGTGTGGGGCGGGGTCACACAGAGCTGAGGGGCCGCGGAGGCCTCTGAGGACGGCACGGCTCACGCCACTTGTCCCAAGCCACCACGTGTCCCTCCACTCGCTGCTTCCACAATCGATTTCACATCTTGAGTAGAGCCCTGTTGCTCCTCGTCGCCATGGTTTCCAGCACGGACACCAGTGAGACCGCTCGGCACCAAGCCCCCGGGGAATCTCGGAAGCCCAGACCCGGGCGTCCTTGCTCTCAGCGCTCTGCCCAGCGCTGCCCCACACATCTAGAGCAGTGGGGTGTCGTCACCTCCATGGAAACTGGGCTCAGCGGCAGCCCCTCCCTCAGCCACAGTCAAGGCCGGGAGCAGGGACGAGGCGGGCAGTAAAAGAGAAGGTCATGCGTCGTGACAGAAGACACACAGCGCCACACTGCACGTCCTACTCTCAGGGCGGGGACTGTGTGACCTGAGGGTGTGACACCCACATCTAGAAGGGACCCACTAGAGATCAGACGGTCAGCACCCAGACAGCAACTCCACTGCCCTGCCCCCACCCCTCCCCAGGCCAATCCCTTCCCTGGGCTGACCCTTCCCTGGGCCGGTCCTTCCCTGGGCGGACCCTTCCCCTGGGCCGACCCTTCCCCTGGGCCAACCCTTCCCTGGGCCGACCCTTCCCTGGGCCGACCCTTCCCTGGGCCGACCCTTCCCTGGGCTGACCCTTCCCTGGGCCGACCCTTCCCTGGGCTGACCCTTCCCCTGGGCCGACCCTTCCCCTGGGCCGACCCTTCCCTGGGCTGACCCTTCCCTGGGCTGATCCTTGCCTGGCCAAGGTTTGCCCTCAGCTCTTCCCTGGGCCGACCCTTCCCTGGGCCGACCCTTCCCTGGGCTGATCCTTGCCTGGCCAAGGTTTGCCCTCAGCTCTGTGTTCTCTTGGCTGTGATCAGGTTGACAGAAGGCCGGGTGACTTTCTCGGGGTACCCCTTCCCTGGGGAACCCCAGGCGTGTGTTCAGTCACCCTCACACTCATTTAAGTCACCACCTTGGAAGAGCTGGGAGAGACTGCCCGCACCTGCCCCTTTTTACTCTTACGTCACATCCCAGAGAGACCCTTGCCTGGGGTTTCCTGGTCCCCCTCACCCTGTGACATGCTGTGCTGTCCCAGCCCAGGTCACCTGATCAGGAGCCGAGGAGGAAGCTGTCAGGCAAGGGGCCTCTCGTGCGTGCCCGTGTCCTCGCCGGATCCAGCGTCTTCTCCCCGTCTTCTGGGTGGTGCACGGCGAGCTGACCCAGGACAAGGCTGCTGTCACCATTGCCCTTAGATCCACACCCCCTGCCCCCGAGCTGCGCACCGGACGACCTGTGAGACGGGGTGCAGGGCCGTGGAGGTTGCCGGGACGCCTTGGGGAGAAGCAAGTTCGGAAGGAGGACTTGAAGTCGGAGTCACCGTCCGCCGTCTATGCTAGAATAAATTAAGGATGTGGAGTTGAGTGTGATACAAAAACCCTCCACGTGGTCACAAACACCCACGTGTTCGGTCCCCACAGGGCTCGGTGAGGGCGATCGAGGTGGAGGGGTCCCCGTCACTGCACGGCCGCGGGGCTCCCCTTCAGGGGGCGCAGCTTAGCTCCCTCACCTGCAGGTCCACAGACAGCTGTGGGGGCTTTGGCTGCCTTGGGGGGGGGGTGCCGTCCTTCTGGGGCTTGCACTCACACCAACCCTGGACTGGGGACAGCTGGTGGCATCCGTGGCAGGGGCTCCTTCAGCCCACCCTGGAGCTCCCTGGAGCAAGGCTGCCCGCCAAGGGAGGGGTGGCACCCTCGGGAGGGGACTGGGCACGGACACTCATGTCGGTGTGAGGACGCCGGGGCACTGGGGAGGATTTTCACTGCACTGAGCATCACCAGGTGACGGGTGGTGGTGCCGGGAGGAAGCCTGGCTTCCTGCTGCTCCTGCTGCTTCATCGCTGCTGTCTACGGGGGCCGGGCCCCTCCTGCTGCCTCTTGCACTTGCCAGCACACGCCTGAGTGCACACCGGGTTCATACCCGAGTTAGAGCCCCAGCACACACGGCCTGTAGGCCTCGCCCTGCCAACCCTGCCGACCCCGCCGAGACACTCTCCGCACAACTGTGACCGAGCTCCCTCACCTCTCCAGGTCCTCCTGTGAGACCTCCGTCTGCTCTATCTGGATCCCACGCCCCACCCCCACTGGCCGGCACTCCCTGTGCACCCTCCGATCCTCCGGTGACGTGCATGGAGAACTCACTGGTTTCTTGTTGCCCCTCCAACACAAGTGCACCCGGGACTGGGAAATGCGTCTCCCTTGCTCAGGTCTCACACCCAGTCAGCCATGTGTGCGGCGCTGGGCACACAAATGAGCGTGTGAACGAGTCCAGGGTGATGGGACCACTGTCGTATCAGGCAGGGCTGTGGCTCCTGCTGGAGCCGGCTTGGCCGGCAGACCTGCACTCGGGACTGAGGGGAGCTAACTGGCCAGAAGAGGGACAGGGCTGACCAGAGAGGCCCCAGGCGTGGCTGGTGGTCTCAGCAAAGCAGAGGCGCTGCCTCGCTGGGTGGGGCTGAGATAAGTCGCCAGGCAAAGAGTGGACGGCACCACCCTCTGGGGTCCCGCCCTGCCCTCCTTCTGATGGGGTGGGAAGGCTTGCCCTGGGCCGGTTCCCCGTGGCTATGACCGTGACCGTGGTCCCTGCCTGGCCGCACTTCACAGCCTGAGGGCCCACGACTTTGTGTTGGTCGGGGAGGGGCAGCACACGCCGAGAGAGGAGGTCAGGAAGTCCGTGTTCCTGCGAAGCTCCCTGACGGCTGCGGGAGCGCACTGGCCGGGGCTGCCATCTCAGCCCTCCCCACCCCCGCCGTGGCCGTCTCAGAGGCAGGCATCGCTGCCCCACGGGCACGTCTTCTCACAGGCCCCGGGCCCCCGTGTGCCCACCGGAGACCCTCGCTTCCCTGCCTCTCTGCTGGCTTTCCCAAGGTCACTGAGGAACATCACCGCAGGGAGCACAGAGTCACACAGATGCACGTTGGCGCGTGACCAGGCAGAGGGCACGCATCAGCTCCCATCGGAAAACGCCTGTTTTTCCTGGAGGAGCACAAGCCGGGCAGAGTCTCCCGGGCTGACGGAATTGCTGTCTAAAAGGCTGCGGCAATCAGCTGTGGGAGGGAAAGCATTCGGCGCACGGGACAAAAGAAGGAAAATCAGCACCAGCAAAAACACCGGATGGAGGGCTGGATCGGAGGCGTTGGAGCTTGTTTCAAAGAGCCGAGACGCAGTGTCTGTGCAAGAGAGAGCCTAGGCCTGTGCACCACAGTCAGCTGCACCTGCCGGCAGAGGACGGCGTGAATGTGCCTTCCTGTCCCCCTGCCTGCAGGGCTCCAGGTGGGCCAGCTCGGGCCAGGCCCCCAGGGAGGAGGCACCGAAGTGGTGTGGATGCTGCAATGGGCTGGGGGGTGGTAGCTGGGAGCAGTCTCCCTCCAGTTCCCCGATGACCACGCAGCACTGGGGGCCTCTGTGGTCGCCCCCTGCCCAGCCACCTGCTTCTTCAGGGGCCAGCTGCTTCTCTGGGCATCTGTGGCCATCCTGGGGAGCCCGTGCAGAGGCAGGAGACGCAGGTGGGCAGGCGGGGGCAGGGACAGTGGTTAGGAGGAGATGGGGCTGGGGGTGCACCGTGGGCAAGCCGGGCTCCTGACACCGTGGCTGCGCCCCAGGCTCCCCGCCAAGGCTGCGGGAGCCACCCTGGTGCCGGGTGCCCCACCTGCCTGACTCGGGAGCTGCATCTGCCCCTCCCCACCCCAGGGCCATAGTCCACACACCTCCCGTCATGGGGTGTGGGGGTCCCCTGGGGACTTGGGGGAGCAGCTAGAATGGGCTGTCCCCAAGACTCTCTGTCTTCCCAAGGAACACGCCCCACTTCAGTCCCAGGGTGGCCTGAGAGGTCAAGGGTCGCGGGCGAGCGACTCTCACTCGAGAAGCAGCCTGGTCGTCCGCTGTAGAGGGCCGTGTGCTGTGCGGGAGAGCACCCTGCTCTGAGGAGCCCCTTACCGGCGCTCTCAGGACTGCAGGTCATTGTTCGACTCACAGAACTTGTGTTTGAGACCTGGGGGCAGGGCGGGGGGATCATCATTGCAGCAGAATCGATAATCGGGCATGGACCCTGGCAGGTGGATCGCTGGCCTACTGCCGCTGGCCTTCCCCCCACCGTGTCCAGCCTCCAAAGCCTCAGGGGTCCTTCACGGGCAAGGGCCCCAGAGAGCGAATGTGAACCTGGTGCTTTGCTTGGCCAATGAGATTTCGGGGACCAGTCAAGGGTCCTGCCCGGCGGGCAGAACCAACCCAGAGGTTCACGTGGCCGCACGCCTTCTGCTCGGAGGGTCCAAGGTCCAGGTCAAAGAGGGTAGAGACCACGGGACAAGTCTGTGACCTTCCCATGTGCGCACATACACACCTCAGCAAACGTCCAGTCCTCGTTTACGGACCACTGACGTGTGCCCAGTGCCACGGGGGTGCTCAGTGGAGGCAGGAGGACCTGTCCTCTGGGAGGCTGTCGACGCTGCGCTTTACGTTCATAAACGTGGGTCACTGTTCACGAGGCAGGGACAGCGGCCGCCCTCGAGGGGAAGCTGTGTGCCCCGTCCCGCCTCCCGGGCTCTGCCGCGCCTCCCGTTCCCCTGCGCAGGAAAGGGGCTGTGGCGCACCCTCGAGGTCACCCAGCGCCAGTGCCCGGGAGTGTGGACTTTGTGGGTGTGGCATCCTTCCGTGAGTTGCTTACTGGGCTGTGGGGCACCTTTCTGTGGATTTGCTCCGTTCGCTCTTCATTTCTCTGCCCCTGACACAGGCACGCCCGCCACGCTCACTGTTCCGGTCTGGCCTTAACCCAGGCACTTCCATGAGGAAACTCGTGGAAGGCCGTGGGTCAGGGCCAGCTTGTCCACTCTGCTGCTACGTTCTCCCCACAAGATAAGCAAGCATTCATCTTTTTAAAAAAGTCAGATGTAGAGGCCCAGCTGGTGCGGCTCAGTGGGCTGGGCGTTGTTCCGCAAACTGAAAGGTTGCTGGTTCAATTCCCGGTCAGGGCACATGCCTGGGTTGTGGGGTCAGTCCCTGGTCCTGGTGCCTACGAGAGGCAACCAACTGATGTCTCTCCTCTTTCTCCCTGGCTTCCCCTCCCTCTAGAAATAAATTTTAAAAATATTTTTAAAAGATCAGATGTGGGAGATCAAATCAAGAGCAAGTCTGTGTGAACGGCAGATCCGGAGTTGGGCCTGGGGGGCCTGGGGGAGACGTGTCCCGTGCCCGGGCACCTGCACTCCTGTTGGGGGTTCTCCTGCCCTTCGTTCCTTCTCCCAAGGAGCCCTCACATGTCAATCATGCCCTGTTCCCTCCTAGAAGGGAATTCCACACCACGGCAGCCACCAGGGTACAACCGCGAGTGCCGCGAGGCCCTTCCGACCCATCCGCCAGGGGTAGCTGTTGGGAAGATCCCCACAAATCGCGAGTTTTTAGTGGTTGTATTTTAAGAAAGTGACTACCAGGGTCTTAAGAATTTGCCAAGTGCCATTCATGCTGATGCTTAATTTTCTGAGGTTGGAACACATTCTGACTGGTTCTAGCTCCTTCCGAAGTCTAGTGTGGCCTCATGGGGAGTCTGGGAGACCACTGGCTCTAGTTTTTGTCTTTTTTAAAAATTTATTTATTTATTTATTTATTTTTACACAGAGGGGAAGGGAGGGAGAAGGAGAGCCAGAGAAACATCAATGTGTGGTTGCCTCTCACACGCCCCCTACTGGGGACCTGGCTTGCAGCCCAGGCATGTGCGCTGACTGGGAATCAAACCGGTGACCCTTCGGTTCCCAGTCCGGTGCTCAGTTCCCTGAGCCACACCAGCCAGGGCTCTAGTTTTTGTCTTTAGTCATTTTCATGAATTTAGTCATTTTCATGAATTTGCCTCCTTCCATCCTACCCTCCTTGCAGTGGCCACTTCTTCCTCAGGGGACACTCAGAAGGAAGGGAACCCAGAGGGCTGCTCAAGGGCGGTCTCCGCATGGCCAGCCAGTCTGGGGCCCTGACCCCTCTGCTTGTCCTCAGGGCCAGATGCTGTGTCTGCAGGTTTTGTAGATTTTACACTGTCTTTTCTTAAAAAGTCATTTTACGTGTTCAACGTGTGTGTATGAACATTAATATTTTTGCTTCCAAAAGGAATTTGGTTTAGTTCAATAGGAAGTGCTTTTAAAAGAATCTAGAGGGACAATTATTCTCCTTTCAATGTCTTTCCTGAAGGCCCAGGTCCTCCTGCGAAGCCCAGTGGAAACCCCTCGTCTATGGGACGCCGGCGGCTCTCGGAGGTGGCGCGGCACGGGGGAGATGCATGGGCTGCTTCCCCTCCACGCCCCTGTGCCCACCATCATCCGTGCCAGAAGCTGGAATAAGTGTCGGAACAAATACATCTGTCTTGAGGCTGAGCGAAAAAAATCTTTGGAAATGACATCACTCACAATTCCTGCCGGGTGGGTGAGTTGCAGGGGGCGCAGTGGCCGTCTCGCCCTTCCCACGTCGCCGGGGAGGCTGGCCGGTCAGCGCGGAGTTTTCCTGATGCTGGCGCTCAGCTCTGGGAGCCTGGCACGTGGGCAACCAGGATGACTGATTGCAAAGGGCAGCTGGAGGCACTCTGTCGTTTTCGCTCTGTCTGCATTGTGTGTGCGTGTGCGTGCATGTGTGCATACGTGCATGTGCATGCGTATGTCCTTTCCTGTCTCCAGCACAACAGTCACGCACCCGGAGCCCTGAGCTTTGGCCCAGGGCTGCCTGCGCCCCAGAGGAAGGGCCTTCACCACCCACAGGAGCACCCGGGCGCGCCGGACAGGCTGAGGACACCCCCGGGCTGGGCCACGCTGACTTTTCTCACCAGGGGGAGAAAACTTAGTAGCGAGGACTGCTGCCGGTCGAAGCTCCTTGCTGTCAAACGTTCTCCCAGCGTGCGATTCACTTTTCATGGTCAAGGGAGACTGTCTGCTCTGCCCTCGGCCCGGTTTTCTCCCTTGTGAGCAGTTTCTTCAGGAAAACGCCGCGGACTCTGCTGTGCTGGAAGCGGGACCCTGGGTTTACCCCGCAAAACCGGCTGCCTCCCCGAGACCGCCAGGGTCTTCCTGGGCCTCGCTGCGGACGGAGGCTCACGCAGGGGGCGGTGCCTGGAAGTCTGCGTTAGCCTCTCCGAAGCTCAGCCACGGCCAGCGCCACTGACCTGCCCTGTGCCCGGGGTGGGCCCCGCTCAAGGGGACGGGGACGCTGGTCTGGCCTGGACCTCAGCTCCTGACCGCGGTGGAGCGGTGGCGTTAGCGTGCTTTCCAGTCACCGCCGCGATCTCTCCTCGCCCTCCCTGGGGCGTGGAAGCTCAGCTGCCATCCAGGGCCCTCACGCTGGGTGTCTCACCCGACAGAAACGTGCCATCTCGGCTCCGGAGGCTGGAGGCCATGGTGGTCCCCTGTGGGCAGGGCCACTGCTCTGAGGGCGCCTGGGAGAGTCGCTTCCGGGCTCCTCCAGGGCTCTGGCTGCACGTGGGCTCGCGGTGGCCTCACTCTGGTCTCCACATGGCACGGCCACTGTGGGTCTGGGTACCACCCTGCCTCCTAGGAGGACCCCAGTCGTCTTGGATTGGGGCCACCCTCCTCCAGAGTGACCTCGTCTGAAGAAATGGCTACGAAGACCCTACTTCAAATAAGGTCACACACGGAGGTTGTGGGCTCAGAACGTGAATGCACACACACAAAAATTTGCGTGTGTGTGTGTGGGGGGCGTAATTCAGCCTATAACAATGGATAGCACGCTTTTTCTTTAAATTAAAGAAAATTCGGATTTGAGGTTTGGGGAGAGTCCTGTGAAGCTCTGGGGAGCGGTCGCCTGGCTGGGGGTGAGAGAGGCTCTTCCTCGCCACGGCAACGGGGCGCGTCGACTCCCCCGGTGGAGCAGCCCAGGGTGAGCCGCCGGGGGTGTCTGAAAGTGTCCGGCAGAGCACGGACGTCAGGCTTTTTCGTCATCAAGCACCAGGCGCCCTCTCTGGGATCGGGGAACCCCTTCCCACACTGTCTTATCGTCACATCACCGGTGAGACGTCCGTGCTGCTGCTCTGTCTGCTATGCCGAGGGGACGAACCTCAGAGATGCCAGGCGTCCGTGGCAGAAGCGGGCCCGGGTCCAAGGACTTCACTCCCACGTCCGTTCTGGGGGAGACGGAGCTTCCCCTCTGGTTGTGGGGACCCACCGGGTGGGTGGCTGTCTCCCGCACTTTTCACGGGCTGAGGGACAGTGAGCACACAGGGTCCCCAGACCACCCTTCACTCAGGAGAGTGACGGTTTGTCCTGGGGGCCGGACTCCGTGAGTCTGAGGCGAAGTCACCCACCTCACCCCATGGCAACCTTGTGACCAGGGACCCTTGAGACCTCCCCTCGGCGGCTGGTCGGCAGGTTCGCCTCCTGAAGGACCCTCTCCAGCAGGGAGCTCCTTGGAAGCTGGTGCTTGTGTGGCAGGTCCTTGGAGATCAGCTTCGTTTGCAAGGTGCTGCTCCTGCGGAGAAAGCGCGTCAGGGTCCCCGGATCTGCGCCGGGCACGCTCCTCGCCAGGCGCGGCGCCCTCGGTTCTTCGTGTGGAGTCGAATCCCTCGGGGTTTTTAGACACAACCATTGTTTCCTTTCAGAACAAGTGTCCTCTAATTGTTTGTGTTTCCTGATGCAACCTCATTTTATTTTATGATTATTTTTTAAAATACTCATCCGAGGACATGTTTATTGGTTTTAGAGACAGGGGAAGGGAGAGAACGAGAGCAACATCGATGTGAGAGAGAAACACAGCTTGGTTGCCTCCCGTACGTGCCCCAGCCAGGGATCGAACCTGCAACTTAGGCATGTGCCCTGACTGGGAATCGAACCTGCAGCCTTTTGGTGTACCGGACGATGCTCCAGCCCACAGACCCACCTGACCGGGGCTCCTAACGCAATTTTAAATGCAGCACATGTGTTTCTGGATCTGTATCGTTTTTGAAAGTTGCCTTTACTTTATTCTGGGTTTTGGTCCCCTAAGCAGTCTGCTTGCATGTCCTTGTCCCCTGCGTGCCCAGCACGCCTGGGGCTGCGCTGTGGCCGGTCAGACTCACAGAAGTGCCGCATGTTTAAAGACTGAGGGACAGAGAAGTGCTGCGAGGGGGCTGTTGGCTGTTTGATGGCAGTCCTGGGTGTTCACGAGGCCCCACGCAGAGTGTGCCGGTCATGGACACGTGGACTCGGAGCCCCCTGTGCACACGCCCCCTGGCCCCTCATCCGGCACCTCCCAGCCCCCAGGGCCTTGCTCACCTGTGAATCGGCCAGAAAACAGTCAGCCCCCTCAGCGGTCTGGCATCTGCACAGTTCCAAAGGAGACGCTTCCTAAATCATGAACTGCATTTTCAGCAATTCCTAAGATGTGCCTTTCATCACAGCTCTTTTTCAAAAAAAGATTTCGTATATTTATTTTCAGAGAGAGGGGAAGGAAGGGAGAAAGAAAGGGAGGGGAACATGGATGTGTTGCCTCTCGCGGGCACCCTGACTGGGGACCGCATGCGCCCCAGCCGGGGACCGGGACCCGAACCGGTGAACTCCCTCCTTGCGGGGTGATGCCCACCCTAGCAAGCCCCACTGCTCAGGGCCAATTATACCTCTTCTGCGTTCGACGGCCGAGTCCGGTGAGGCTCCGGCCCGCGCCCCGGGTTCCGCTCTGCAGCCGAGCTCACAGCCCCCTCCCTGGTCACGGGAGGTCTCCTGAAGGTCTCGTGTATGTCCTCCACATCCTTCCCCAAAGGAAAGGATCATGGTTCCCTTCCGTGAGGCCCATCTCAGAACGCTCATGGAAAATTCCAGAAAGGGGAAGTTTCATGAACAGCAGGAAGGAGCCCAGGCCTTGTCTCTCTCCCCACTGTCTCCGGGAGCTCTGTGTTTTCAGAGAAAGTCTTGACCTCTCCTCAGCACCACTTTTCATATCAATGGTGCCGCTATCTTTATTACACAGAAAAACGCCTTTGCCCTATCTGTGGCCTGTCAGATTAGGCCCTGTTTCCTCGCTGCGGCGCACACGCCGGCTCCCTGCACTCGGCTCTGCGGGCCCGTGGACGGCCACTTGGAAGAGAAACAGTACTGGTATTATTTTTATTTTGAATGGAATTAATTTTCGAGATCCCACTGGTCCCGTTTTGCAGAACGATGAAGTTGCGGGTGGCAAAACAGCCCCGGGTGTTAGGCCTCGGTTCAGCTGCCTCCGCACTGTAGCTCCGGCCGAGAAGGAACGCAGAACCAGGTCTCCATGTGTAGGGAAAGTTAGTTTAGGAAGGCGCAGGGGTGGGAGGAGGAAGCCGGACAAGTGGGCTCAGGAAGCAAGTTGCAGCACAAGAAGGGCCTTTGGAGCTTAG
>PVKU01010829.1:0-31140 GCA_004027475.1 Anoura caudifer | reverse complement strand
GGGGTCAGTGGGCAGTGCACCTGGCCCTGGGTCTGGTGTTGCTGCTTTTCTGGGCCCGGAGCTGAAACGCACCGAGGCCCAGATGTGGTCCCTCGGGGGTCATGCCTAAGGCAGTGGTCACAGGAGGCCACGCTTGGGCCCCTTGCTCCTCCTCCACGGGGCCTAAGCCCCTGGTGAGTGACAAGCCTGGGGAGGAAAGGTCAGGGGCGGGTCTGAGCCCCAGGCCCAGGGTGTGCTAGGGGAGGAAGGTCACCCTGGGGGCGAGGTCCCCCCCACCCCCCGCAGAACTTGTTTGCCCGGCTTTGCCCGCTGCTGGGCACAGGGGCTTTCTGCCCGTGCCCTTCGGTTCCTGGCCCCCCACCCCAGCTCTGCTCCCGTCTGCCTACCTTCCAGCCACAGCGAGATTCTTAAATGAACACGAAATGAAACCGCTGCCGTTCAGTCTGACTCACTCTGTATTTTTTGCTCTGAAATACAAAATATCTGGGATTTGGGCTATTTTTTTTTTAATTTAGTTTTTTTTTTTTTTTTTGCTAATTAACTAGGTTACTTAGTGATTTTATAACGATGAAAAAGACAGAGGGATTGATAATTTTAGGAAGCAGTGAGCCATTTTCTTAGATGTTTTTCTCTGGGTTAAAGGCATTTGCTACAGAAATGAACACGCTCCAGAAGCAACATTAGGTGGTGCTGGGCTTCGGCAGGATTCCCCAAAGGAGGGAGCAGAGGACGGTGCCAGATTAGCACTCAGAAGTCTGGGGAGATGAGTGCGTTTTCACGTAACTTTTAATCTAAGACACAAATAGAGCGAGGAAAAAGGGAAAAGAGGCGAGTGAGCGAGCGAGCGAGAGACAGAGAGAGAGAGAGATGGGAGACCCCCCACCCTAGAACCCGGAGCTGTGCTGCCCCCCTTGCCAGGCCCCAGAGGCCGGCCCCACGTGAGTCAGCCCCACCAGGGCTGCGTTTCCGGTTCTGCCACCTGGGGGCTTGGCTGTGGTCCAGCTCCCGCTTGGCTTGGGCAGCCCCGACCTGCTCTCCTCTGTGAAACGGGGTGGAAATCCACAGTAGCTGGGGTGCTGTGTGCGAGTGAAGATTCCTCCCCGAAAGCCCCGTCCTGACCTCGGCAGACCCTGTGACTTGGGAGCCACCCCGGCTACCTTCCTTCCCTGCTCTCTCCCCAGCACAGCACTGCGGCCCCGAGGCTGGACCGAGGCCAGAGCTCTGCCCCAGGGCCAGCCGGGGGCAGCCAGGGCAGCTGGGGGCAGACCCTCAGCCAGGGCTCCCGCCCCATCCCCCGCTCCTTGGATCTAGGTGACTGTTCTCTTCGGTGTGGACATGCTGGGTGGGGAGGGGTGGGGCGGGTGGCGTGGGCTGGGAGAGGTAGCTTCTGCTGCCCCCTCGGCAGCAGTTCAGTGATGCAGGGAGCCTCTCTCCAGTATTAATGCAGGGGCAGCCACCCCTCGGCACCCGGCTTCTTGCCCAGTCCCTTCGTATTCCTGTGGCTGAAGGTGGCCCTGTGGGGCTCAGAGGAGTCTTAAGCAAAGGAAGGGAGGTGTGTGTGAGTGTGTGCACGTGCGTGCGTGCATGTGTGTGTGTGTGTGTGCGCGCGCTCGCCCTAACGGTGCACGATGTGGGGGGAGAAGGGCAGAACCTGCCGCTGGCTGCCTTCCTCCCCTCCCCTCCCCTCCCCTCCCCTCCCCTCCCCTCCCCCAGCCCTTGGTTGCTATGCAGTTTCTATGGCAGCAGCATCCTCAGACCCAACTTTCACCCACCATTTACAGCCCATTAAGGTAAAATAGTGGGGGGGAGGGGGAGGGAGGCTGGGAACCTGGTCCGATGCTGCCAGTCAGGCTGCTCTCTGCCAAAGTCGCAGCCCAGATACTTCAGCAGCGATTCTGTCTCCTCCTCCTGCAGCCTCAGCAAGGGAGCGAGCGAGCAAGCGAGTGAGCCAGCAAGTGGGAAGCAGCAGCCCCAGGCTGGCGGGGAGAGGACGCGCCAGGCCCCGCAGCCATATTGAGGACCCCGGGGCTCCTGCTCCCCTGGACCCTCGGCTCCTGCGGTCCGGCCCCTGCTCCCAGGCTCTGACATCCGGCCGGCCGGCCTGGGGCTGCCTGGTGCCTCCACTTCCTTCCTCACTGTCTGGACGTGACCAGAGGGAAAGTTTTGAAAAATGCCGATTGCCCAGCTGCTGGAACTATGGAAGAAGATAGAGGTGGAACCCATGGAAATAGAGGTGAGTGGGGAAGAGAGAACAGACTTCTCCGCAGATCCCGGGAAACCCTAACTCACCGCAGATGCGGCGTGCGTTTGCCATGGCGCGTTCAGGGTCGTAGGCTGACCACCGTGTGGCAGAGGCTTGGGTGTCGAATGTGTAGAGATGCGCGCGCTGTGTTACACAACATGCGTGTGCAGACACACCTGTAAACATCACACACGTGTGAGCACACACGCAGTAGGGTGTGCGGTGTAGATATACTCCCGCTCATGCATGAGGACCGAGCTCCGGGGGCTTCCTAACGGCCTGTCTCCCAGTCTCCCCGCCTCAGTGTGATGTGCCCTCAACAAGTGGCTTTACCAGATGAAACTGCATCTGCTACCGTGAAGGGTGAAAGCAGATGGCAAACGAATGGGACTCATTTCGTAAGGAGTCCTACCAGGTCCATGTTCCGCCGAGGGGGGTGGTCAGGGAGGACGGTGCTCACCACCTGCCCCCCACAGAGAGTGAGCAGGGTGGGCCGGCTGGGTGGGCCGGCTGGCGCAGGAGCCACCCCGAGTGGGGCGGCTGTGTGCTTTCCCGGGGGACAGGGAGCGTTCTTCCCCGGAATGTGGTTTGTGTCATTTGAATTACAGATGGCCAACATGCACTTTTCCTGGAAGGCGAGGCTCCCCCACGGCACCGACACCTACTGAATTGTTAGACAGACTCGGGCTTGCTCACAGCGACTCCGACTGTGCTGGGGAACAGGCTGCTTCCATAACTTACCCGAGCGTCAGGAAGTCCGAGCTTTGCCATTTGCCTGATTTCCCACACCCAGCACCATAGATTCGGTGCTTCCTATTTTAAATGCTACTTATTTCTCTATTAGATACTCTGCCGCCACGTGACACAATCGTAAACTGAATGAGAGATTGTGTTTTAGAAGAGAAGGTACTTCACCTTTTACATTCCGCGTTCTGGGATGCCAGGCAAACTTGCTGATGAGCGCGTTTGGAATGGATGAGCCAGCGCGCTCAGCCGAGGCTGGTCAGGGCCGGGGGTGCCGGGCCGGGGTTGGGGTTTGGCTGGAGCGGTCTGAGAGATGCTCCCGGCAGGGGCCAGGGCTCCCGGCTCCTCCTTGCTGTTGTTCTGCTCCCGCGTGACACTGAGCGAGCCTTGGCCTTGAAGCCAGTGCCTTAGAAAGAGCCTGTCACGAGGGCTGCCAACTCACGCTTATTTTTTAATGGAATTGGTGATGGGCCGGAAGTCCTCTTCTCCTGCCCTGGTGCTTGCTGAAGCCCTCCTGGCCACCACGCCCTGCGTGTCCGGGGTCGGGGCCCCGGGAAGGAGGCCCATCTGCAGGGAGGGTCTGGCCTAGGCTGAGCCCGAGCAGGGCGGGGCTGAGCAGAGAAGGCGGCTCTGAACCTTTGTCCCAGGACTCGGCTGGACGTTTCCGCCCCTGACCCGAGCTCTGGGGGAGCAGCTTGTGCTTTACGTGTTTTTCAAACTGACCGACAGTGGACTGTAAGGAGTACACTCACTTTCAAAGCACGCCATGGCCCCGGAGGGGCGTGTCACACGAAGGGAAGCCAGAGCAGAGCTGCCGGTGACAGCGCTGCCCACCACCCTGTTCCGAAGGCCGTGGTGACCGGTTCAGAGGCCGAGGGACGTGCAGCTGCCAACAAGGAAACCCGGACATCCCGAGTGGTCTCCAGGCTGCCTGTGGATGGCCCGAGAACAGGGCCCTGTGCAGCAGGCCTGCCAGGCAGAGCGGCCCACACCCGTGTACCCGGACCCCCGCAAATCGGGGCTCTCTCCACCCAAAGCCTCAGCCTGGACTGGAGATCCCGCACCCCGTCAGGGCCTCCTGAGGACCCTTCCAGATCCAGACAGATGTGACACCCGTCAGCTCCGGAACTCAGAGGCTGATTTCGCTTTCCGGGGCTGCCCGAGTTTTGCATCGTACGACTGTGAAACAACTCCCACTTCGTGAAACGAGGCAAAGTTGGGCGCAGCGCGTTGGGCCGCCGGAGACCAAACGAAATGTCCTAAAACCCCACCCGAAGCACGCCGTTCTCATGGGGAGGCCCGCGGGGGCCGGCGCTCCCGAGGGTGCTTCCCGCACACGCAGCGTGGTGGGGCGCTGCTGCTCCAGGGCCAGCCGCCTCCGCCCGTGGACGCTGGCTCCGCGCGGTCTTTCTGAGCTGCTCCCCGTGGGCTGGACTTCTGGTCCGCCCTCTGAGGGTCCTGAACCAAGTCCGGTGGGAGGCTCACTGTACGAAAAAGTTGTTCGTTGTCCTTTATGAAAATCAGCCCCTCGACCAGGGGAAGGTCATCTGACTGTCTAGGGGAAGTACTTGTGGTTTTACAAATTGCTCTGGGTGGCATATTTGGCCCACTAATGAGGTGTGTTGACAAAGAAACGCATACTAATGAAAACTGGGACTGCCACACGATCGATCCCCGAGGACACCGGCCTGGCAAGGCGGTTGCATGAGTCGTGCTTTGCTGAGTTCAAGGCATGTCTCCCCAGTGGGGTCCCCGAGGCCAGGGCGGGCCTGGGAGAAATGCTGAGGGGGGCAAGGTCTGAGGGCCCGTGCGACCGGTGCTCCTTCAGAGGACGGAGCCTGGTTTGTCTTCCCGGATGTCATCGGGCATCAGAGAAAGGAAGAGCCCCATTTTTAAGCTCTGCGGGCTAAACGGGGTTCCGGAAGTCTCCTTTTCTAGCTGATACCGTGACAGATAGCTTACGACTCCGGGGCTAGAAGCAGCAGCAAGACACAGTGACGGCAGCTGAGTGCTGCCATGCGGGGGTTAGGTCCCCGAGTCCCCTCCACGTCCCCAGGCCCCAGGTGCAGGTGCTGGTGGTGCCCTCACTACCTGTGTGGGGAAACGGAGGCCCGGGGCCATGCCCGAGGCCGCGAAGCAGCCAGCAGACCCAGGCCGGTCGCTGTCGCTGCTGCCAAGCGAGACCTCAGCCTGCAGAGACGCCGAGCAGCCTGCCTCTGTGAGCCGGGACCCGGCGCTCTCAGACTCATTCCTTCTCGGAGCTCAGCGGCGGGGTCGTGCCGTTCCTCCAGCACGCGGGGGCCCCACGAACCTTCGCCGTCACCTCTCTGTCTCCGTCCTCTGGCCTCCGTCCGCATCCCCTGGCCTCTCCCGTCAGCTCTGGTATAAGCGACACACACTTGGGTGACTTAGTCACTTGTAACTGTGGTTACAAAACCTCGCTGCCTCAGTTGCTGCCTGTCATAGGAAGGACGCGTCGCTGGCAGGAAGCTTCGCGTAAGTGCCAGTGAATTGGGGTGGGGGGAGGGGACCTCGAAGCAGTCCCCACACTCTGCTGCGCTCACGTGGGGTGTCTGGGTGGCCCGTCGCGTCAACGACCTGCACCCCGCCATCTGCGATAACTCTATCCTGCTCGCTCTGTCTAACGTCCCTCTCTGTTCCCAGGCCACCGAGGAAGAACAGACCCTGGACTCCGCGCCCACCGCAGAGGAAACCGCGCACGAGGTAACCACACACGTTTCATCACACCTGCTTACTTGAGGGGGGTGCGGCGGGGGAGGGGGAGGTGGATGTTAGAAGTTGATAGCCCCTGAGTAGTTATTCTGGCAGGCCTGGGCTTTCTGAGGGGGGAGGGGCGTGTTGTTCTCAGTAAAGACAGGTGTTCAGAATCCGCAGGGCACAGGTGGGGTAAATCGCCCTCTTCCTGGGGGTCAGGGAAGGAGCCCCTGAGCCTGTCTGGAGAAGGGTGGGCTTCCTCAGGGACACAGCCTGTCAGGCCACCTGGGGATGGGGTGGGGACCGTGAGCGGAAGGAGGGACTGGATGTTGCTGGCACGGTGACATCCTGAGGTGGGCAGACATGCACAAGAGAGCAAGCAGCAGCTGGCACTGCCTCTCTGTCCACGTGTGTCCACGCCACGTGGGAGGAGTCGGGACACCAGTGAGGGAGGGGACAGGACCGTGTCACAGGACAGGCATGGTCACAGCGCTTTCTGCAGAAGCACTGGCATGAAAGGGCTGAACCCGCCCGGGGGATCACCAGCGAAGGGCCCCTCCTCAGAGGCCGGGCTCCTGCCGCTTGTACGGAATTCTCTCGAGGACAGCTAGGACTTCGGAAAGGGAACCGGGTGGTTGTGAAGTCAGCAACCTGGGTCATGCAGCTGGGCACCACTCGGAACCACAAAGTTGTAAGATTTGTGTGCCTGTTGACTTTTAAAAACAGCAGGCAGGAGGCATGGGCTGGGAGGCAGGGGTCGATGCACAGAGCCGGCTTGCGGAACCGGCTCTTTGGAGGCCGGCAGAGCTGGCCCTTCGCTTCTGACTCAACGTGTGCACAGCAGTGCCCGTTCTCAGCCCCGTGCCACCCGATCTTGTGATCACACGGCATCAGATGTTGGCTAAATAAAGCAGAACGGCACAAAGCTCGTCCTTGGCTGGCGGCCCCGGGCATGTGGAGGGGGCCAGCTCAGTTCTGAGCTTGCGGTGGCCTTCCTGCGTTCTGGGCAGCCCTGGCCCTTGCCCCGGGCACCCCTGGGGGTGCGGTGGAGCCCCGCTCTTGCTGAGTCTACAGAGGTGAAAGGGTGACTAGGCATCTGAGCCTGTGACTTTCCTGAAAAATCACGTTTTCAGCTCTGTCCCTGCCCAGGAGAAGGGTGAGTGACTTAAGGAGGTCTGTCACTGAGGAGCCCAGCACAGCCTGTCACTTTTAGTGGCACTTTGCTCAGCATTTATGGGGACCTTGGTTTCCAGGAGGCCTTTGGTGTGTTTCTTGCAGGCAGATTAGAGGGGTAATTTAGCAATCAGGCTCAGCAGGCAGGCTGTGGGGATCCCCTGACTGGGGATCGAACCTGCGACCCATCGGTCTCCGAGATGACACTCCCACCAAGTAAGCCACACTGGCCAGGCCTTGTGCTTAACATTTCTGATGGGAACGTAGATGTTCGTTTGTTGCAGGAATGCAGCGAAATCCACCCACCCCTTCGAAGGTGTTTTTGAAAATGGAAAGTGGCTGGACGGAGTCATCCTAGTTCCTGGTGTCACCGTGTCCGGGTAACAGACAGTCAGGGTCCCCTCGGCTCTGAACAAAGGAAGGGAGAGAGTTCCACGCCAATTCCAGGGGAATTCCGCAGGACCCACACATGTCACCGCGTCGGTGGGCGACGCGCGGGGAAAGCGGTGGTTTGTGAGCGAGGGCGGAGGCCGTCGGCTGCCGCGCGGGCTGTCTCTGCCGCTCGGTGTTTGCACCGGGCCCAGCGCCCCTGCCCGTCTCCGTGGCCTTCAGAGCTCTTGGTCTTCGCTGGCCCGAGGATTGACGGCTCAGGGAACAGAGGGCGGATGTCAACCTGCTGAGCGCAAAATGCTTCACACCTTCTGAAGTGTCGGAGGACGAAAAACCTTAGGAGAAAACGTGCGTCACGTCGATAGCAGCCTGCTCATTCCTTCATTCACGTAATCGGTCGGTGACACTGATTGGTAGCTTCGGGCAGGCCTCACGGCCAATCCGAAGGGTGGGAGGTGAGTGGGCGTGGCTTGGAGGGGCCCTGGCACTGGTGCACAGACACGGTGTCTCTGGGGGCGGACCCTTCCTCACCTGCGCGTCCTCTGTGTTTAAGGTTAGAGCACGTTCAGCGCGGTTGAGTCCACGTGTGTCCGGTGTCACGGCCCTGTGTCAGCTGCGAAAGGCCTGGGGGGAGGTTGAAAATGGACGGGCAGCGGCGGGTGTCGGCGCTGGGGTGTCTGGGCAGCCTGTCCCACCGCTGCCTGGCCGCCAGCCGGAGCCGTGTCACAGGAGGGAGGGTGCGCGTTGCGCTGTCACATGACACGTCGGCACCCTCTGTGTTCCGGAAACCAGGAAAGCACCTGGCAGCGCCTGCGGGGAGCATCTTCTCAGCAATGTCTTTAGGGGTCGTGGCAAGGGGCCTGGGGGGGGAACTGACCACGGCCAAGGACAGGGTATGGAGGCAGCGTCCACCCCTGGACGGCCTGAGGCGCCTGCTCTGCGAGCTGCTGGGGTCCCGCGTCCCGCCTCGTCCCTGCAGGTTGTGGGCGGCAAAGCGACACCGATGCAGGGAATCAGGGCGCCTGCGAAAGTTCAAGTGGCATGTGGATTGCAGGGGTCGACCGGCGAGTCCGGGAGCCCTGGGCCTCCGCACCCCACAAGGTTTCATCAGTTCATCCACCTGTGGGGGGACGGTGTGGTTTCGGGACTCCAGGACGAGTGTGCGGTGGCTCTGCCACATCCGCAGCATGGACGCTCCACCTCTGGGTGGGTCCCGGTCACGCAGACACTGTCCCCTGTCACTGTCCCGTGTGGGACCTTCCGTCTGTGGAGTTTGGACTCACAGGTGACATGCAGGCAAGTTTCTAATGCCACAGATGTCAGGTGTGTGTTTATTAAAAATGACGGCTTTTTGTCTGGTCAGAACCAGAGAGCAGGTCCAGAGAAGTGAGTCACAACATTCGCATAGTTTCCCGTCACTTTCTGTGAGTCCTGGGGTGTTTCCTGTCCCCCTGAAATTCTGGTGCCTCCACGTCAGGACAGACAGTGGGGAGGCGGCGGCACCTCCCGAGTCAGCCTTCGGTGGGTGCGGTGCTGGGGGGACACCTGCCCGCAGGGGCGGCAGCAGCGGAGGGAGACACCTGTGCGGGGCCGTGGGCGGATGCTTGGAGGTGCGGCCTAGCTCCTGGCACCTGGCGTCATCTCAGGGGCCACGGGGACCAGTGGGCAGGTCCTCAGGGTGGATGCTCTGTGACTCCTGAGCACCTGGGTCCTCTGTCTGTGACCGCGTCCTGGCTTTTCTGTGGTGAAGGCTTGGATCCCTCGGGGACGGTGGAGATGGGGGGAACACGAGGAGCTCCTCGTGCATGAAGGGGAGAGCAGCCCAAGGGTGTTACCGTGGTAACGGGGGATGGGGAGAGGGGGCCACCAGGACAGGCCACCTGTGGATTCCAGCGTGTTCGCTCTTCCCCATCCCACCCGGGGAATCCGGACAGACTTTAAAAAAGGGAAGGAAAACCATCCCCGCTGGCTTGAAGAGAAACGAGACGGGAGAACAGCGAGTTCTCAGAACTAAGGCAGCAGTTGGGGACAGAGCGGTTCGGGCACAGGGACGGTGGACGGCAGCGCTGACCGCAGACTGATGGGACGCTCTCCCGAGCCACGTCTGTCTGCCACAACGCTCCTCCGTCTGCCACGTCTCCAGGGCCCTCATCGCCCACGTCGCCTGGGCTGGGTCACCGTTCACACTCGTATTTCTCATCGTTCCCATCTCACTACACGCCGCCTCCCGCGTGTGAACCAGCCAGTGGCCTGCGTGGCCTGTGTGGGTGCCCCAGCCACGGGGGGAGGTGCGGTTTCCTGCCAGCAGTGACGTCATGGGTGGTCTCCTCCGGAAAGCATCGGTTCTCCCAGGAGACGTCGTGGTTGCTGTCACAGCCCGGGATGCGGAACCTTCCGTGCCGAGGTCACATCGCTGAATCACGGAACAAAGCACCCAATGGGAGCTGCGCGCCCTGCGCTGGAACGCAGAGCAGGGGTTGTCGACCCCGAAGGTCACGTCTGGGTGCCGCACAGGGTCTGGGCTGGGCGCCGTGGCACCGGCGGCGCACGAGCTGCGGAGGGGACACAGTGGCGTGAGGCAGTGGGACCCGGCTTTTCCAGGGACACCGACTCCCACCCCCATCCTTCCTGAGCCCCGGGGGTGGGAGGGGCGCTTCCTTTCCCGCTGGGCTGTGGGAGGTGCAACCGAGGCAGCAAAGATGGTACACTTTGCTGAGTGTAGCAGGGAGCCCGCGCGCGACTGTGAACCAAAGCCTTTCCTTCTGACATTTTGCCGGGATGTGCCGATCCTCCCGAATGGGCCTGGCGCTGGCAGGCGGACTTGGCTGATGGGATCCGGGCCAGGGTCCGGTAGATGGCTGATGCTGCCCCGGGGGGCACAGCAACGTGACAAGGACTGCTGTGCCCCAGCCGCCGGGCCAACCCGGCCCACCCCGCCCTGCGGTGCCTCTGCGCCCGGCCCCTCCTCTGTGCCCACACCGGGGACCCCAGAAGCAGCGTGGCTGTGGCCCCAACCTGCCTTTCCAGGGGCGGGCGGAGCTCTGCAGCCCCCTTGTGCCCCTCAGGGCTGTCGCTCCTTCCCCAGATTCTCTTCTTTCTCTATATTAGGGAAAACGCAAAGCTGTTTTTTTTTCTAACGGGTACAAAAAATTCCAGAGGAGCGTTCGCTGGAGATGCTTTTGAAAATTACCTTCCCTCGGCTTTTTCTTTTTCCTCTCTCGGCCGTGGGTGGAATATATTATCGACTCACATGAATTATAAAAGTTCCTTTTGTAAAATCCAAGATTTTTATTAACCTCAAGTGGATAATTTGAATAATTGTGGGGAGAGAGGTTCTGCATGTCTTGTAAGTAGATTTTCCTCTGTCGTGATGCCGCCCGGGTGTGGGAAGGTGCCAGGGGCCCAGGGAGAAAACCGTGTGGCTTACTATTCTGCCCTCACATATTTTGAAGTCATAAAAGTGAAATAAAATCATCTCCCACCACAGATGCAGCTGGGAGCTGGGTGTGGAGACATAGACTTTGCAATCTGTGTGAGTCATGAAAATCTCTAGGGAATCATCAAAACACATTTTTTCCGAGATGTTGTAGCAAACACCCGCAGTGCCAAGTGCGCGCAGAGTGAGCGCCGGTGCGTGTGGGCCAGGCTCCCTCCCGCACTCCGCACGTGGGCTGCAGGCTGCGGGTGACAGCGCCCTCCGCTGCTCCGCTTCTCCGTGGGAGCGGTCCTGGGGGCCGAGGGCTTCTGGGGCCCCAAGTCCGTGCTCTCCCCTGCCGTCCCGCAGAGCAAACAGCCCGTGACTTATATGCAGAGGGGCCAAGGGAAGGCCCCGTCTCGCTGAAGAAATTGTTCAGAAACATTTACCGAGCGTCTTTCACACATTACAGACACAGGAGTGAGACACACGCCTGTCACTCCGGAAATCGCGGTCCAAGAACTCAGACACACAAGCGCCTGTTTCCAAAGTCAGAGGACAAACGCGAGACGGCGTGTCCTTGGTGACGTGACGAGGTCTCGTGCAGGCGTGGCGGGTTGCTGTGGGCGTGTGGCGCCACCAGGGGTCCCTTCCCCACGACTTCCTCCCTCAGCCTCCCTTCTCTGCCTTAATTCTTTCCGCAAACGTCAGCTGAGCGGTTGCCTCGTGCCCGGCCCTGTGTCGGGCTCTGGTGGCTCAGGGATGCGGATGGCTGAGACAGACAGAATCCCTGCCGCAGGGACCCACGTGTTCATGTTCTTGCAAACACCACTCCCTGGTTAGGGCCATGGCACACGGTGTGGAGAAAGTGGGGAACCGAGTGTGACATGGGTGGGGTCGCTCTAGGGGAGCAGTGGTCAGAGAGAGGCTTCCTCTCCCAGCCGGCAGGTGAAGGGGGACATGACCGATGGGAGGGGACTGACCAGCGAGGTTTGGGGGAAGCCGGGCCAGCACACAGGGATCAGTGTGGCGGCTGCCAGTGCCCAGCTCGAGCCGGAGACCCTGTGGCCGCTGCCTGCGGAGCCGGCGGGAGTCACTCACCGTGCAGACGGGGCCTGGCGTAGGGGTCTGGGGACCAGCCGGGCCTTCGGGGTTCACTCTGAGTTTTCTGGGTGGCGTAGGCAGGAAGGGAGTGGGAGCCCACTGGGGTCTTTGAGCGCTGCCACGCTGGTGGGGTGTTCAGGGGACTGCATCCGGGGACAAAGTGAAGTTGGGGAGACAGGGAAGGAGGCTGTGGGGGGTCTTGGCGAGAGGTGTGGGGTCCCAGACACTCGGGGCGGGGCTTGTGGCTTGCTTTTCCAACCACATGGTGAGCGAGGCCGGGGCTCAGACAGCCGCTGGGGGCGTACTCATCCCGAGCTGCGTGGTCACTGCGGGCGTCGGACCGCGCTGTGCCGTGTCTCTGGTGCTGCTGACAGGATGCGTCCCTGTCGGCTGATCACGGCACTTTTGGAAACGGACTCCCAGGCCACCGCTTGCCCTGGCGGTTCTTCTGGCCTGGCCTGAGCCCCGGGGGGTCCCCAGGCCCCTTGGCCATGTCAGCCTGGGGGCAAGGGGAGGAGGGGCTGTCCTGCCCCTGGGGCTGTGGGCCCTCTCCCAGAGCCCAGTCCTCGAGGCTGGGCCCTGAAGCCCCAGAGGTCTTAGCCGCTTCCTTCCCAGGGCGGCTCTCAGATCACACGTTGAGTCCCAGCAGCCAGGAGCCCTCAGAACAAGGGCCTGGCCCTCGGGGCTGGAGATGACTGTTCTGGAAGCGAAGCAGTGCCTGGGGCGAGGACACTGGCCCGATTCCAAATCCCTTTTCCGTAAGCCAGTGGCATGGGGGTCTCTCTCTCTCTCTCTCAGTACACATGGATACAGAATATACGATGTATCTCCGTGCATTGCTGGGTCGCAGAAATTTTGCTGTGTCCATGCTAATACTAATTTTATTCAGTGGTTCCACTTATTACCTGTCGGGAGGTAGATGTTAGTTCTTTTCTAATGGCTACTATTTTCAACAGCACACGTTCATCACTTGCAGTTTGGGGAGCAGGCTGAGCAGGCAGGCCCCGCCCTTGGTCTTTGTGGAAGCTCCGGTGGGGGTGGTCTGCCTCGGGGTGGTCTGCCTCGGGGCATCTCCTCCCAGGAGCTCCTCTGGCCCTTCCCGCCCCCTCCCTCCTGCTGCCTCCGCCTCCCGCCCCTGCCTGCAGGACGTCTGTGATGCCCTGGGGCGGCCTCTGTTCCCACAGTGGAACCCGTGGGGGTCAGAAGTCCCCGTTAGGGGACGAGAAGTAGGTCGGCTTCGTTTCGCATCTAGAAAATAATGTCGCGTTCGAGGTGGCTGAGCGCTCGGATGGGGTGGAAGTCCCCGCTGTTCCTCGCTTCATCTTCCTTCCCTTCCTCGTCCACTGGCTACCAAACGTCCAACCACAAACACCTCTTCAGCGCCTGTCCTGGAAAAGCAGCTTAGAGGACGTGGTGGTGTGTGACCCCTGCCCCTGGCGCCAGAGTGTCCGTTGAGCAGGGAAGTGAAGGCTGAAGTGCAAGGGTCACTGTGATGAGTCCGCAGGACCCGGCACAGAGTCACTCTGAACACGGAATAACCAAGTAAGCAAGGAGACGGGAGGGACCTGACCTAGCCGTCAGGTGACCCCGTCAGGTGACCCCCGAAGGTGCCGTGTTGGTTTCTGACCCCCTGCTGTCACCGGTGGCCCCCGACCTCGGGGCTTTATCACCTCTCAGTTCCGAGGGCAGAGGTTCGAGCGCCTCGGTGCGGCCAGGCTGTGTCCCATTTCCAGAATTTGCTTGCTCGGGTTTCCCAGATTCCAGAGGTGCCTGAGCTCTTGGCCCGCGGCCCCACTCGGCGGCGGCTCCGCTCTGATCCTGCCTCCATGACTCAGCCCGCTCCCGAACTCCCGCCCCCTCCTCCTTCCTGTAACGTCCCTGCGATGACACCAAACCGGTCCGTGGAATCCAGGATAGTCTCCATCTCAAAGTCCATGACGTAAACACACCCACAACGTCCCCTTTGCCACGGAAAGTGATACAGTCACAGCTCGGGGTCACCTCTGGGTGCTGCTGCTCTGTCCGCCACAGCGGTGCCGTCTGTGGGACCAGGGGCTCTGGCCTCTTCATGAGACCCGATGGGAGATCGGGGGACTGTCGTGTGTTCCAGCCACAAGGGACGTAACAACCAAATGCTGGGTCTTTTTACAAAATCTTTATTGTTGTGTTTCCATGACCCTGTCGTCTGCTTGTGCCCCTCCCCCCGCAGTCCCCACTCTGTGGTCCGAGTCCCGGAGTCCTTTTCCTTTCTGCTCAGTCCCTCCACCCCTAACTGCCCCTCTGCCAGCTGTCCGCCCGCTCTCCATTAGTGGCGTCTTAATTTGAAAAAAGCAGCTACAAAATTTAGTTCTTGGGCCAAGTGGAGGATTTTGAACGTGGTAACGTTTTTGTTGATTTTATATAATCACACGTTTCACCTCTAAATATTTCAATATGCCTCTTAAAAAGCCATTTTCTATATGAGCAAATACCGTTATTTCTGACATTGGATGCTTTACTCTGCCTTCCCCCAAACCATTGAATGAGGAAGGTCAAAAGCACTTTACTTCTTAAAGTTAAAAGCTACCCACCCTTCTCTCCTTATTATTTTCCTTCCTCAAAAAAAAAAAAAAAATCAATGCTAGCTAAATCGTACTTCTGTTGGACAGGGCATTGATTTCTAGCTGTTAATTTTGACAAACAGCGTTAGCTGCTGACTTCCTCGTATGAGGCTGTTAAAACAAATCCTCACTCAAGGACATGCACATTGATTTTAGAGAGCAAGGCAGGGAGAGAGAGAAACAGCAGTCACACGTGCCCCAGCCAGGGATCGAACCCACAGCCTTTTGCTGCACAGGACAACTCTCCAACCCACCGAGCTGCCCAGCCAGGGCCCTCGCACGAGGCTCTCACAGAGCAGGATGCTCCGCCCATGTGCCTTGGGTGACCAGAGCCTCTGCCCAGGAGCCTGCTGCACATGGAGTCAGCGTCATGCCTGTGTGCCTGAGAGCCGGAGGGACCGCTAGGTCTTCAGCGAACTGGGAATCGGCACAGATTCTGCTTCTTGATTGTCATCTCTCTCATGGAAGATCTGTTTAATTCTGAAGGAAAAATACTGGATAGATTATTGGAAAAAAGCAAGCGAGCAAACAACAAAAACCTTCAGCGTTCTGGTTCTGCTTTGGCTGTAGAACACCCGGAGGCCATCGTAATGACCAAAGCCAGCTAATCCACAAGGTCACCACTTGCCCTGAGCCCATCAGAGAGCAGGCAACCAGGTGAACCTTGTCCTCAAAGGACAGCAGCCCCTTGGAGGGGTGCTGAGCTGTCCTTGGCCACACCTGTGGTGCAAATCGGGTGGGAGGGGCAGCCCGTCAAGGTGGGTGGAGAGAAAACCGCTACGGGGCTGCTGCTGGATCAGCTTAGAGACTGGGGGCCCGGCCCAGGGGCCACACACCGGCACGTGTCCTTGTCATGGGCCTTCACTGGAGGTTTGGGAGGAACTGGAGGGCCGATGGGAGCTGGGGCCACCGGGGACAGGCGCAGGCTCGGCACCCCAGCCATCAAGCAGCGCTGCCCTCCCACGAGGAAACAAAAGCCGCCTGCTCCGACCGCGCTTCGGTACATTAGCCACGAGCATGGAAAACAGAAGTTAAAACCGCGTGCAAAAGCATCCCCAGCCGCAGCACTTGGGGGGGGGGGGAAATCTAACAAAACGGGGCGGGTCTGTGTCCTGAGAACCACGGAGCTGCAGTGAGAGATGAACAGAGACTGGACCGGCAAACTGATGCGCCCCGTTAGTGCACAAGAAGACACGGCAGGAAGACGCTCCTCTTCTGCACCAATTTCGAGGCCGGTGCAATGCCGACTGCAAGCCAGCGGATTTTCCCCTTCTGGGCAGGTCTTGCTTTTCAGAGCAGTTTTAGGATCACAGCGGAACAGAGCAGAGAGTGCGGACGGCTGGTTCCCAGATGCCTGGGCCCCACGCACGCCCAGCCCCCCGCATCATCAGGCTCGCCCGGCAGAGGGGTGCGCTGGCCACATGCGGTGTACCCTCACCGCCATGTCCTGGTCTCCCAGGTGCACAGTCCCCACGAGGGCTCCCGCTCGGTGCCCTTTGGACAAACGCACAGGGACATTGTCCACTGCTGTTGTGCTGGACAGAGCCCTGCCACGGCCCTGCAATCCTCTGCGCGCTGACCATCCACCCCTCAACCCCCCCATCCCCTGGAACCCCTCATCCTCACCACACCCTCAATTCCACCTCGTCTGCAGTGACACAGAGCTGGCACCCTGCAGCACGCAGCCACCTCAGACCGGCGTCCCTCACGCAGTCACACGCACGCCAGGCTCCTCCGAGTCTCCTCGTGACTCGATGGCCCGTGTTTCTCGGTTGCTCCATAATCCCCCGTCTGGACGGACCGCAGGGTGCTCGTCCACCCCCACCAAGGACCCCCCTGCCTGCTTCCAAGTCCTGGTGACTGTGACCAAAACTGCTGTGGACACCGGCGCAGGCTTCCCCGCGGACACCAGTCTGCATCTCCTTTGGGTAAACACCCAGGAGCACAATGGCTGGGTCCTGCGATGAGAGTGTGCGTGGTTGTGTACGAGGCCGTCCGGCTGGCGTGCTGCCTCCCCCAGCGAGGAGGGACAGTCCCTGGTGCTCCGTGTCCCCGTCAGCTCCGGGCATTGCCAGTGTCTGGATTTCGGCCGATCTGACAGGTGTGTGTAGGTACTTCACTGCTGTTTCAGTTGGCATCGCCCTACGACTCGAGATGCTGGTCACCTTTCCAGCGCTTGCCTGCCACCTGTATATCTTCTTTGGTGGTGCTTCTCTTCAGGCCTTTTGCCCACTTTTAATTGATTTTCATTTTTTTATTTTTGCTTTTGGTCTTTGTGTATTCTGGGTAGCAGTTCCTTATCAGATATGTGTCTGTGTGCAAACTTTATCGCCCAGTCTGGGGTTTGCCTTCTAGCTCTCCTGACGGTGTCTTTCACGGAACCCAGAAAACTTGTTTTTAACGAAGTCTAGCGTATTCATTGTTCTCTCTGGACGGTGTCTTTGGTGTCATATTCAAACAATTGTCACCGTGTCAAGGTCACCTAGGCTTCTGCCCTGTTTTTGCCTAAGAGGTCCAGCTGTCCCAGTGCCATGTGTGGAAGAGACCCCCCTGCTCCAGGGTGTCGACGGGCCCCTTGTCAATATGGACCGGCTGTGTATGTCGGGGGGGTGGGGGGTGATCCGCCCTGGGATCTGCCTGCTCGTCATCTCCCCGCAGCAAACTGGCCCCTACGGCTGAGGCTTCGCAGGGAGCCCTGACACCGGCCAGCACACGTCCCCCGCCCCCCGGCTTCGTTCTGGCCCTTCAGCGCCTTGCTGGCCTTCCCGGGTCTCCTCCCTCCACACAAAGGTTCGACTCCATGGACCAATTCACGCAAAGTGATTTTAATGGAGTTATTTTGGTTGGTTTTGAGTTGTGAGAATTCCCTCTCCGTTCGGGATATTCACCTCTTATTTCGTATATGATTTGCAGATACTTCCTCCTGCATGCTGACTTCAGCCTTTGTGTGAGCCGCCGAAGTCTTACATTTTGATAAAGTCCCATTTATTTGCTTTTTGTTGCGACTCCTTTGGTGCCATATCCAAGAAGTCACTGACAAATGTAATGTTATAAAGCTTTCCCTTGCTTCCTCCTAAGGGTTTTACACTTTTAGGTTTTATGTTTAGGTCTTCGATCCATTTTGTGACAATTCGTGCTCTTTGGTTTGATTGTATACCATAGAATTTAACATTTGGACATTGCGAAGATGGGGGCATAGTTATCAAGCATTCTTGCTTTTCGACTCGGCGCGATCAGCAACCTTCACGCCAGTTTCCCGATGGCAGATTGAACTGCCTATCACCCGAGAAAGACGAGGGGAGACTTTTCGGTGCTCTGGTTACTCCAGCCCCTTATTAACACACACATCTGCTTTCCTCAGTGAGACTGAAAATACCCACAACTGAGAAAATGTGCCAAAAGAGAATCTCTATTTATGTCCTAAGTGTTATTTACTGACTCATTGTTGTATTTGTCTTGATTCATTCTTTCTGGTTAATTTAACCCTGTTTTCTTCATTTTCTCCTCAAGATGGTGGATGAGGAAGCCAGGACAGTAGGGCACCTGTCACGTCAAGGGACCCGCTGGGTGGTTTCATTACCAGGGCCCAGGGTCTCCCCCCTCGCCACACGCACACACACGGGTGAAGAAGGCATGCGTTCTCCACCCGCGGAGCCCTGCCAGGGCAAGAGCGCCAGGTGGCCTCCGTTTAGAGGGCACCGCTGTCCCCGCTGAGGCCCTGGACTCAGCTCTCGTGGGCTGTGCGGAAGAGTGGTCGCCTGGCCTTCTTCATCCCCGGCTCCTCCTCGCTGGGGTGTGGCTCCCTCACCGCGCCCCTGCCCAAAGCGTGAGCTCCAGTTCCGTCCATGAAGGGCAGGAGCTCCTTCTTTCTTTCCGCTGCACAGTGTTCCATTGTGCAAATGTGCCACAGGTTTTTGATCCACTCATTGACTGATGGGCACTTAGGCTGCTTCCAGCACTCGGCTTTCTGATTTGTGCTGCTATGAACGTTGGGGTGCGTAGGTTCATTTGGATTGGTGTTTCAGGGTTCTTAGGGTATAATCCCAGCGGTGGAATCGCCAGGTCAAAAGGCAGTTCTGTTTTTAGTTTTTTGAGGAAATTCCATCCTGTTTTCCACAGTGGCTGCACCAGTCTGCATTCCCACCAACAGTGCACTAGGGTCCCCTTTTCTCCACAACCCCGCCAGCACTTGTTGTTTGTTGCTTTGCTTATGATGGCCATTCTGACCGGTGTGAGGTGATATCTCACTGTGGTTTTAATTTGCATCTCTCTGATGGCTAGTGATGCTGCACATCCTTTCATGTGTCTCTAGGCCATCTGTATGTCCTCCTTGGAAAAGTGTCTGTTCAGGTCCTTTGCCCATTTTTAATTGGGTTGTTTGTCTTCCTGGAGTGGAGTCATGTGAGTTCTTTATATATTTTGGAGATAAAACCCTTGTCTGAGGTGTCATTGGCAAATATGTTTTCCCGTATGGTTGGTTCCCTGTTCCTTTTGCTGATGTTTTCTTTAGCTGTGCAGAAGCTTTTTAATTTGATGAGGTCCCATTTGTTTATCTTTCCTTTACATCCCCTTCTCCGGGGGGCAGATCTGAGACTTCCCTGCCTGCATCCTCTGCTTCTTTGGGGAAGACCCTGGACCGTTCACCCTGCCGCGGTTCCCGTGCTCTGAACTTACTCACCTCCTGATATGTCGCTGAGCATGTTCTCCTGACCCTGCATTTTCTGTGACTTGTGAGTTGGATCCAGGGACTTACTTATATTCATTTAATCTTTGTGAGAGACGGGTTTCTGCCCAGTGCGGCCTCTTGTGGCCACATCTCAGGACCAGCTGCACTCCCAACGCTTGGTCCCCACCCTCATCCGCGGTCACAGGACATGGGGCGCCGTCCCTGCTGTCCTGGGGCACACAGACTCTGTCCTCTTGCAGAGTCCCTCACAGGCAGACACACCGTTTTCCGTATGCACGAGGCGTAGAGCAGGCGCCCCCGAGTCCTTGGGGTGGCCAGACAAGGACACCCCAGCAGGACGTGCGGTGAGCGGTTTCCCAGTGGGACCTGAGCCCCCATGTGATGGGCGGTGTGGGTGGCATGATTCTGTGCAGGTGCCCTGAGCACCAGGGACCCCACCTGCTCAGTGCGCCCCTCAGTCATGACAACCCAGAGGTCACTGGCGAGCGTCCCTGGAGCACAAAGCCACGCCCCTGCCCCGCTCAGAGCCAGTGTCACAGCAGGAGAGACGTGTGTCCAGAGTGCTGTGGGGGCCGGCGACATTTAATGTCCACCATCATCTTCGCAGACTGGTTTCAGGTCAGTGTTTGGTTCACAGAAAGGCCGAAAGGAAGGTACAGAGCTGTCCCAGGCACCCCTCCCCCTCGCATGCGCTGCCTCCCCACCGTTGACGTCCCCCAAAGAAAGCCCGTTCGGTGAGACCGATAAACCTACAGTGACACGTTGCTGTCCCCCCAAGTCCACGATGGGCCGCCGCCTGGTGTCACCCTTTCTGCGGGTCCGGACCAGCCTGGAACGCCAGGTGCCCACCATGCAGCGTCACGCAGGATGGCGTCACTGCCCTGGAAAGCCTCGAGTTCACCTGCTCACGCTGCCTCCCCTCCACGCCGGGGCACCAGGACCTTTCCCTGTCCCCGAGGTTTTGTCTTCGCTGGGATGTCATGCAGTCAGAATCCTGCAACACGGAGACTTTCCGCCTGGCTTCTTTCCCTTCGTTACATGAATTTGTTTCTCCGAGTCTTTTTTTCTTTCACGACTTGGTGGCCCATTTTTAAAGCGATGACTCACGTCCCGTTGTCTGGCTGCAAAGTGTCATGTTTTCAAAGGGGCTCTGCATTTGCGCGTCTGTGTGGCTCAGTCACCTTTCCTGGGGAGCGGAGAGCAGTCATCACCCCCATCCCTGTCCTTGTCACCATGGCAGGCCACCCCGGGGCACCTGCCTGCAGCCCCTGCTGAGAAGCTGGACATTTCGGGGACCGCTCTCCCTCCCCTCAGCCAGGGGCTGGTGTGACGCACTCTCTCCCAGCTCGCAGTAAAAAGGGTTGGGGGCAGGGAGACAACTTTTAAATCCACCTGATTTGGGGGAAGATTTACGAGGCCTGATGGTGACTGTCCGATCACAAGCAGGCCCGTGACCAGCGTAGGGTTTGTGCGTGGCGGCCGCCTGGCGTGGCAGCCTCATCTACATGGCAAGCCCCTTCCTCTGTCACTCCAGCCTCCCCATGCTCCAGGGAGGGGAAGGTCGTGGGCCGGTCCCCTGGCAACTCTGGCTGTGTGGTGGACAGAGTGCTTAAGAGATGCTTGTCCAGGTTTTATTTTAAACATATTTTAACATCTCCATATTTTAAACATCTACCCATTAAACACTTTGACATCACATTTCCATGTTTTTGTCCTAATGAGTGCATGTCCTGGTTCAGCCAGCCCGTGGGGACAAGTGTGGTCCCTCCTGCCCAGTGTCGACGCTCAGACCTCGATGGCCCAGGGCCTGCAGCCCTCACCCACAAGGATGAGCCCTAGTTTGTGCTGTGTCTAAAAAGTCACGTTAGAGACGCTGAATTTTACTTAGAATTTAGGGAAAGAGAAGTGATTTAAAATAATGTTCCTAAACTAGCAATTAACAGTGCACTTTTAACTCAGCAATGGATTCATTATAATTAAAATAATTTGAGGCTATCATAAATGGGTTAATTATTTTTTGCTGAGGAGGTAATTGAGTCTCTCACGACAAATGCATTTAAAACTTCACACGCTCAATCCCTTACAACAAAGCTGAGAGATGTGGTTTTCTCTATCGTTCACATGAAATTCAAGGCCACAAGTGAGCTCTTCTCGGAATCACTGAGAGAGCCCCTCCCGTGTTCTCGGAAGGGCGGCGGCACCTTGCGGCAGAGGTGCGCGTGGCCCAGGGCCGCTTCGGACAGCATGCGGCCAGGACCGTGAGCATTTTCCAACCTGGTCTCTCCCCCTGACCAGCCCGGGCCCCGCGTTGCTGGAGAAAGCCCTGTGCTTGCTCAAGGCTTCCCTTTAAATTCTGCTGATGCAGCCTAGGAATCCAAACACGATTTAGACCAAGGTTAAGTCAGGTATCGTGGGATCCAGGATACCTGGAGGCATTTAACTGAGGGTTGGGTGGAGAGAGAGAGGAAGTTGGGAATGCTTGGAGGAGAGAGACAGATGTCAGCAGGGTCTGCAGGAAGGCTGGGAGGTGGCACGGCAGGAGGGTGGGGTGCACAGAGGGGAAGGAGGGCTGGCGGCGCCACATTCGATAAACTTGTAAACATCACATAAAGCAGTCCAGAAGGGAGGAGACCCCGAGTTCGGGGGCGAGTAGGAGAGGATGCGCCCCCTGGAAAGCAGGACGAAGATCTAGACAGAAAACCGACTGAATTGATGGGCAAATGACCCTCAGTCGTGTTCGTGGGACGAAAGCCGCGGCTGAGACTGCCCGGGTGCGCCCCTTTCCGGCCACCATGTTTGCAGAGGCCCAGGTGCGCGATGCCACACTCGGGAGGCACTCTCGTAACTCGCAGGCAGGTTTTGAATTTCACATGTGGAGCTCCGGTTGTGGTTCATGGCGTGTGCACGTGTGTGTGAGTGTGCACGCCTGTGTGTCTTGTGTGATTCGTGTGGGCCTCCCTGTCCCATCACACAGAGGCGGTCTGCGCACCCCCTGCGCCGTGGCCAGGCGGAGTCGCCGGGAGGAGCCCGACCTGCGGAGCCGGAAACCGCACTGGCTGCTGGTCACATCTTCACGTTCAGGGCTGGAATCCGGCGCTGGCGGGGAGGGGACAGGAAGGACCGGCGCAGCGCTCTTTGACATTCAGGGCTGGGTTGTGACTGTTATTCGATGCGATAAAATGAGATGTGCATTTTCTCTATTCCGTCCACCCCTTACACGTTGCCTTCCGTTTCTCTACGAAACAAGAATCAGTCTTCTGTGTTGGAGTCGTGGCCCGCGTCTGCGTGCGTTCGTTCGGGCGTGGACACTGGGCGTGGGGGCGCCCCCTGGCGACTCTGCCGGGTGCGCAGCCCGGTGCGCGGAGGCTCCGCAGAGCCGGGCCCTGTGGGCGCTTTTTAAACCCGCCGGTGTTCATGCCTTTCCAGGGAAGTCTACGGGAATGCCCGGCGTTAAAAGTCGGCTCTGCCCCACCTGGCCATTCTGTAACCTTGTGAGAGAGGTTTTCACTCTGGTTTTTGAACACGTCCCGTGGAGTCACACGCACACGAAGTCCTGTTTAAAATATTTTCTAATCAGGCTGAGTCATTTTATATCCACGAACTATTGACTCCCCCGAAAGCGGAAGTAAGGGCACAGGCGTTACAACCACCTTCCCGCCCAGCGCAGATCCCTAGTTTGTTACAGGGACACCCACGTGCCGCAGGGACCTCGGGCTGCGGGGCGTGCGGTCAGGGCGCGCAGCCGAGGACGAGGGGCCGGGTTTGTTTGCCGCGGAGGTCGCGGAGGAATCCCTCCCGTGCTCCAGGAGCTCAGTGAAAGTGTGTCCACTCTCCCTTGTCCAAGCGCACACGGCGTATAAATTCAGGTGCACAGTCGTTTTTGCATATCCGCCTCTGAACTCGTTTCTGTCCTCCTTCGAAGAGGCACCAACCTCACCAGCATCCTCTTCACTTACGGGCTGGGCGCTTGTGGGAATAAGCTGCACAGCTGCTTCCTGCCATGACCTACACTTCGGTGTGCATTCACGCCTGTTACTACTGGTGGATGAGAAATTCAGGGAAACTGGCGAATGTCAGGCCCTGTCCATGGCGCCACAGCCTCACTCGGCTGCGGGCGTTCCCCAAACACTCGGCGGTTCTCTGGAATTTCTCTTCTTGTCGTCTCCTCCTCTCCCGTTCTGTTGCTGTGAATATGTGGCAGGCCGGCGCTGCCTTCCTGAAACGCCTGTGCGCTCAGGTGGATGGACGGCCCTGCGTCCCAGGGGGAGAGGTGGGGTGGGACCCCCAGGCCAGTGTCTGTCCCCAGGGAGGCTTCCTTTTGTGCTCCGGACATCCTCCTGAATTAATCGGTACCGTGGGCCTGACCTTGCAGGGCAGATGGTACGATTCTGGTGCAGCGTATCAGTCTGAGTAGCAGTGTTCAAGCTAAGTGCCTGAGGTTTCGGTGGTGTCCGGCTGAGAACGCATTACCGTATGCACGTCAGCAGCTAGAAATCAAAGCAGCCCAACAGCAATGACCCCGACCCTAGCAGTGTGACAGTTTGGCAGCACAGATGTTCGTCCCCTGCCCACGTCACAGCCGATGAGTCCTGGTGAGCAGCCTTGGCCTGTGGTGAGCTGGGCTGGTAGCCCCACAGTTCCCGGGGCACCCCACCATCCCTGGGGCCCCCCACAGGCCTCCCTGGTCCCCTGCATCAGTCCGAGTGGACATGAAGGAGAGGACCATTTTTCTAGATTATGTGGAACGGTGACGGCAGAAAACTTTGGATTCACTTTTTCTCTTTGTGAAAAGTGATTTTGGCCGCCATTTCCTCAATAGACCACGCACAGGAAGCAGCACCTCCCTCACGTTCTCTCTCTTGTTCCTCCCGACACAGAACGCCGTCCCCGAGACGCTCGGCTGAGCCGGTCCAGCCCTAGTGGGCTTGTGAGGGTCCGGGTGAGCGCGCATGGCCGGCGCTTCCTTCAGCTTCTGTGAAGAATAATGAGCAGTTTAAAAGAAAGGCGCTTGATTTTGCTCCGCGGCGCCTTACAATGGAAGAGCTTGTGTGGTTTTCAGATTAGATTTTAAAAACATTTTCTCTTTGTCTTTTACTGGTGAATGCGGCCAGCATGCAAATGACTTTCGATTACAACTGGTCTAATAATCTTTTTAAGAAAACATCATGCCTTCTGAGTGGTGTTCCAATAGAGCAATCCTGGTGCAATTAGGTTTTTTCCCTCATCCACGGACAGTTTTTCATTGCTTTTAGGGAGGGGAAGGGAAGAGGGGAAGAGAGAGAGAGACATTGACGTGAGAAACATCAATTTGTTGCCTCCCATATGCACCCCAAACAGGGGATTGAACCTGCAACCTAGGTGTGTGCCTGATGGGGAATCGAACCCATGACCTTTCAGTATACAGGGTGATGTGCCAACCAACTGAGCCATACCGGCCAGGGCACAGTCGAAGTTTTAAGCATAAAACCATTCATATCTTTGAAAAACTTTCAATGTGTTTATTATTATTGCAAAATGTACGTATACCAGTTAGATGGAATTAGTTGGTAACTATGAATCAAACAGGTAATATTTAATGCCAGATGGAATGCAGGCTACCAGCCATCATTAAACTTTGGGGAGCAAGACAACCTGACCTAAATATCCTGCGTATCTGGTAAATGGGCTGGAACGAAACAAAGTGAAATCTAGCCTTTTATTGCTCCATAACAGACTCTACATTCAGTCATAATTTCAACCCACCTCCTTAAAAAATGCCCCAATAGTTCTCCCCCAGTCGCAGTCAATCTTCTCTGTACTATATGTTACGCTCTGACTGGAGTGTCCCCCAAAGATGTCTCGTGGTCCTAACCCCCGGACCTGTGGCTGTGACCCTATTTGGAAATAGAAACATCACACATGTGACCTGGCTGAGGCCCCGGGGTGGCCCTATTGCCATACGACCGGAGTCCTTATAAGAAGAGGAGAAGACGCCCAGACCTGGAGACCGTGTGACGGGGGAGGCGGAGATTGCAGTGAAGTGGCCACAAGCCATGGAACGCCGTGGAATGCCACGGAACGCGACAGGATGCCGGCCGCCAGCAGAGCCCAGGTTTCAGAGGGAGGGCGGCCGGGCCCACACCTGGATTTCCGACTTCTAGCCCCCATGCCCAGGATACTCATACGATAAATTATAAATGAACCCACAAAGAAACCACAAAAGTGGGCTGAATTCCTGGTCGTCTTATTGGAGTTCAACTGATCACGTCTTGCGACTCAGCAATTCCTTCAGAAGCTGGGGGAGGGGTAAGGCTCGGCTTTGCTCTGGAGCAGCGGGTGAGGTTAGTTGGCTGGGGGCTGCACTCCCGCCGTGGGGCCCCCACTGGGGCCGCAGGGCTGTGCCCGGCTGCAGGGCCTCCGGCATCACCTGTGTCCCTGGAGCTATGGGCAGCATCCAGGGACCAGACAGATGCACGCAGGTCTCAGGAGTTGGTTTGAGTTATTTGGAAATAAAGCCTCTGAGAATATTTCCCCTCCAAATCATCTTCACATCATTTTCTGCTAGAGAGGGAGGGTTTTCTGGCTTTTAGGAGACACTCTTCACCTGGGCGCTTCTCGGTTCTGAGTGGGATTGTTATAGAAGAAACGACTCAACACGCAGTGGGATGGCAGAGCATGACCCTTGATTAACGTGCACGGGCCCAGAGGAGTACAGACCCCAAATTCTGAGCCCTGAGCCTTGGCTGAGCAGGGCTTTAATTGCTCTCTGGACACCCTTCCCTACGTAGCAAAAGCAGGAGGTACAGAAGCTGATGGGAAAAATAATTAAAATAACTCTAGGGTTGAGGTGTCCTTATCGAAAGCTGGGTGTTCAGAAGCCAAAGGGGAGTTGCTGCTATGTACAGAAGCCAAAAAGCGGGAGTTAGCTTTGAGGAGTCATAATCTGAAGCTGAGTGTACAAAAGCCAAAGCAGAAATTATGACTGCCTGGCTGAAATCCAACAGCTGGCTGGCAGCTTCTAAGTCACCTAAACAAACTCTTTCCCAGTTCCCGGTCCCTCTTCTGGGTCACTTTGTCCTAGTTGACTTTTCCTCTACAGGATTGTGGTGCATGCAATCCAGCCCACACTCCTGGGCTTGTTTCTCAGGAGGGAGCGGGGAAGCTGGGAAATGGACACCCCGCCAGACTGTTACACGGATCTGCTCAATGGATCAGAACACCTGCAAATGGGGCCTCAACCTTTTAGTTTAAAATTGTTCATGAAACAAGGTGCGAAGTTGCAGAAAATGGGCCCTCAGACCTGCCTGAGAAGGTTCTGGAAGTGGATCAATGGAGCTTTTCCCACACGCAGCCGATGGGGCAGGGAAGGCGGCCAGGCGTTCGGCACACGTGCGGGGAGGCCGTCCACTGCGGCCAGCACCGGGGGAGCGAAGCTGAGGACGTGCAGGCTCCGGGAGGCTACGAGGGGGGGGGGGCGGGGCTCTCTCTGTGCCGGGTGCTGGGAAGGGGGACCTCTCTGAGCAAGCGACCTGGAAGCTGAGACCCGAAGGGAGGGCGGAGGGGCCGAGGGGTGGGAGCAGGGCAGCAGGTGGGTGGCAGACACCTGTGAGGCCGGGCCACTTGCCTTCATCTCCGCGTCTTCCGAGAGGAGGGGATGGTAGGTAACGAGGTTCCACAGGAAGTTGGAGCTCCATGTCTTCAGGGAGCCGGCGCCGCCGCTCAGCTCCCTCGTGAGCGAGCGCCCAGACCAGGAGCTGCCGAGTCTGCGGCGACCTGGGCACAGCTACAGAAGGACTGCGCTGGGTCGGAGTCATTTTCCTGTTCCGTACACTTGAATTTTTAGGGCCACCGCCCCCAGAGTGGCGCCAGGTTGCCCTGGTCAGGAGAGCAGGGGCTCGAGGACTCCCTGCTTCCCTCCAGCCGCTGCGGCGGGAGCCTGCTGTGTCCAACTGGCAGGCACGGGTGCTGTTTTGGACTCATTTTTAAAGGTCAAGCGGTGCCTTCTTTTTTAAAGAAAATATTTTGTTTTTTTTTTTTAATCCTCACCTGAGGACAGCTCCTCCCCAACCCCATTGCTTTTAGAGAAAGAGGAAGGGGGAGAGAGAAACACCGACTGGTTGCATCCAATGCGCGTCTGGACCGGGGTCCAACCTGCCACCTGCCGTGTGGCCTGCCGCTGCAACCAGCTGGGCCGCGCCGGCCAGGGCAGGGGGGT
This sequence comes from Anoura caudifer, assembly GCA_004027475.1. NCBI lineage: Eukaryota > Metazoa > Chordata > Mammalia > Chiroptera > Phyllostomidae > Anoura > Anoura caudifer. The sequence goes on along the minus strand of PVKU01010829.1, from coordinate 3,876 downwards.
GCCTTCCTATGACCAAAGGATTGGACAGAAATTCTGCACGTGAGAAATATCTTTTATAATTAGTAAATATTGCTTCTAGAGTAAAAGTCCCTTCAACATGTTCTAAGAGGATTATGCTTGGAAGGGGCCGAAAGCCCCAGACATGCAGAATTCGCTCCGGTGCCGGGTCTGCTCTGGGGTTGTTGGCAGGCGGGTCCAGGTCGGGGCGCGCACCCCATCGGAGCACAGGCCAAGCACAGCCCCGAGGATGCGCCCGCCAGGCTCCTCTCCATTTCCGGTCGGAGCAGTCGCCTTAGGGACACAGGGGACCCTTCCGAGACTAGTCTAGGGAGGGATTTTACAAAGCCATTTGTGACAATCCCTGCCCCCACAGCTTTTGGAAATCACATACCTTTAAGACCGTTAAATAATTACTCCTCCAAGTAGGTTTCCTCTAATCAGTTTTAAACTGTTCACACAACTAATAATAAATCACAAATGTGACCCATTTGATCTCTCAAAAATATTTTTTGCAATGAAATACACTCATTGATTTAAAATGATATGAGTGAGTCCGTGTATTTGGAATACTTTAAATCAAGAAAAGAGTTTTACCGTTTGACAGTTGAAAACGAGACGAATAAAGTGAGATTCACTGGAGATCGCAGGAGCCTTTCTCTTCTCCCTCCACCTCCCTTCCCTCCGCTGAGTGTCTCTCTTCTCTGGAGACTCTTTAGGTTTTATGCTTCGGCTGCAAACTTTATCACTCAGACTTTTCTCAAGTCTAGCACATCGGATCCTCTTAATGCTTTACATTTTTTAAAGAGTAGATGCAACGAAACTGTCACCTGCGGTGGGGGTGTCGCCGTCAGCAAAGCCATTTGGCCCATGCTGAGGTTTAGCTTCTTCTCTCCACGCAGATCGAGTCCACGAAAGCCCAGGGGATTTGGCCTTTCACCCCGACCTCCGTTCAACCTGAAACTTGAAACTCAGTGTTTATCTGATTCTTGGCGGACCAGGTTTAATCCTTTCAGAGTCTTCCTGTTTTCAAAGTTGAAACCAGGAGCCCTAGCTCAGTTTTTTCTGCATTGTGCGTGTTCTCTGTGGTTACAGGGCAGACTGAAGGGGTGTGTGTGTGTGTGTGTGTGTGTGTGTGTGTGTGTGTTTAGTACTCCTAACACAAGGGGCGCGTTCCCCGGGACAGATGGCCACGTTGAGTGGTTGATGCCATGCAAAACGATCCCAGGTAAATGCCGGCCACACAAGCGCGTGCAAGGGTGATTTGTCCTCTCACACGTTCTTACGGAGTGTATTTCTCTCTCCTACTCTTTTGTGTTTAAAAACCGTCACCGGACCCAACTGGTGGATGTAGCAGGGACCAGCGTGGGGTCAGGGACTGTGCCCAGGACCTTGGGGAGCTGGCTGTGTCCCCACCCCTGCCCTGCTCTAGACAAGCGAGGGCCTCCCTACACGGGGCAGTTGCTTCCACCCACTCTCTCACCCAGGGCTCACGTGACTCCCTGGCCATAGATGTTTTTCTAGAGCTTCTCAGGAGTCGGCCTGATGGGACCGGCAGCCTGCTCCCAGGATTTAAGTCCTGGGACTTAATGTCACAAATCAGAGACGCCAGAACTGCTAGGACCCAAACAAGCGCTGGTTTTTAGAAGGGGGCCCACGGCCCCTGTGGAGCGGCTCAGCTGAACCCCCATAGCCGGTGCGGGGTGACCTGAGTGGGCCCCACCTGAGCGGGGACTCAGGAGAGGATATCACAGGTAACGCCTTTCCAACATGCATCTAAAGTAAGTTTTCTTAGTCCCAAGGGGTATCTTCTGGGATTTAAAAAATGTTGATTTTCAGGATAAAACTGTTATATTGCTTTTACCTGTTTCCGCTGGACCCTCAGTGCTGTAGTGACTTGATAACCCGCTGTTGGTGATTTCAAAGAAGTACAAGAAAATGCTTTTCCCCGAGCAGGCAGAAGATTTTGAGACTCCTTCTTCTCCTTGAATTTGGATTTCCCTCCTACGTCCTCCTCAGAATATTCTCCCACTGTCGATGTACAGATATTTGGAAAAATCTCTTATTCATCAGCTGATGTTCTTGCAGGAAAAATCTGTTCACAAATGGAAATTGATTCTTAAATTTAATCGTAGCCGCGAGACTGTCCTTTTGAATTATTATAATACTATTATTGGGATAAAGTTGAGTAAAAATAAAATGTTTTTAAAAGTTGATCATTATTCGATAGGACAGGTGAACCGATGGGAAATTCAGAGCAGGTGCCCGAGAGGGACCGCCAGCCCCCCTGCCACCGCCCCGAGTTCAGGCCGCGGAGGGGAGGGCTCAGCGCCCACCTTTTCTCTGGTTTTTATGCTTAGGAGCTGGAGCAACTTGCTCACACGAACAGGAATAAAAGGAAAGTGAGAAAAGATTTGTTATAATAATGTCACGATTCCTTTGAGCTCCTTTCAAGCTGCACGCCAGGAATCACCTGGGGTTGTTACGAAAGAGTATTTTTTAAAGCCCCGTCGGCAGACAGCGCACGCAGACGCTCCCGCAAGTTTGCTGAAGGGAGGGGTGGGGGCGGTGGGACTTGCCGGGGGGACCGCTCCCTCCTTGTGGGCACAGGGAGCCTCCCGATGGGGAAGGATCTCTGCCTGGGGCAGGTAGGGGTTCCGCCCCCAGGACAGTGCATGGGGAGGGGGGCTGGAGGGTGAGCCTTGAGCCTTACTTTTGAAAAGGGGAACCAGAGATTATGTAGGGGGAGGTGGAGAGGGAAATTGGGCAGAGAAGTTCTTAGATCGTTTTTAGGAAGGACGTGAGTATCTGGAAATTCTAACTGATTGCTTTAATAATATTACCCCCATACACCCCTGGGAAGGTCTTTGACTTAGGTTGCCCAGTCTGAGCATCTCTGAGGTGAGGAGGTCCCACCCAAGTTCAGGGCCAGCACACAGTAAGGGTCCTGGAGAGCCAGGCAGGTGCCAGTCTGCACTCGGAGGTCACTTGGGACTTGGAGGATGCTCAGGAATGACCTTGTTTGGCACCAGGATTCCAAAGAGTTTTGCCCACGTGTGCTGCTCGTGAGCACCAGACATCACACCGGAGATGGCTGCTTTCAGCAGTGAGGGGCTCGCCCTCGGCCTGGGTGGGGGGCTTTGAGCCGGGTGGCATGGTGTCGACCTTTATGCAGTGGTGGGCAGACACAGCGTGCTGGCAGCCACCTCTCCCGCTGGTTCCTGAACTGGTCACGTCCTGGCCCAGGACGTGTGGATGGGACCCAGTGGGGTGGCACGTTCCATGGCTGGCGGTGGCAGTTGACCAGACTCAGCCAGGGATCGGTGCGCGGAGGCTCAGCCAGGCGCCATCCTTCCGTGGCTACGGCCAGTTTCAACGCCCCTGTGACGGCGACAGAGACCGGGTGGCTGCGTGGAAACTTCTAGTCGCCCCAGTTCTGATAGCCAGAGGTTTGATCTTTGCTCAGCTTGCGTCTTGGCCCATACGAGGCTGACGATTCCTTTCACCGGGCAACCAGTGGGGTTCTTTTCCGCCCTGGCCTGCCTGTGACCGGCAGCGTCCAGGGGCTTGTCGGTCTCGGGGTCTCACGCCCACCTTCTCTGGGCCCTTTCTCCTCTTCTCCCTCCTGCTCAGCGGGGTTCACGCTCTCAGCCGCCTGAACCAGGGACTACAACTCTCATTTCTATGCTTAAAAATCCTTCAAGGGCTTGTCCGTATTGATTTTTTTCCTAAAATGAAGTAATTATGCCATGACCCTGATTGAAAAACTATGAATAAAATTGAGTCTCCTTAAGTGGCCTTCGCATCCTCCTGTGGGCTCTCCCCCGTGCCTGTCACCCTCCAAATCCATAGACCTGGGGGCCGCCCTGCACGGGGCAC
>PVKU01010828.1:0-48607 GCA_004027475.1 Anoura caudifer | reverse complement strand
CCTGGTTCCCTTCCCATCACTGTTGGTTCTCTGTATATTATTCTTTATTTCCTTTGCACAACCTTAACTTTTTCCTCTATTTTGTGACCATACTCAACCATTTCTGTGAGCATCCTGATTACCAGTGTTTTCAAGTGTGCATCTGATAGGTTGGCTATCTCTTCATCACTTAGTTGTATCTTTTCTGAAGCTTTGATCTATTTTTTTCATTTGGGCCATATTTCTTTTCCTTGGCTCTCCTGTGACATTGAAAGGGACGGAGCCTCAGGTATTCTCCTGTCACCGTAACCCCCAGTGATTTTTACAGCCAGAGGTTTTGAGGCTTTCTTTTCCTGTGCTGGAACCCTGGGTTGCACGGTCTGTCTCACTCTCTAGTTGTTCCTCCCAGTTTATTTGCACACAAATGTAAGACTGCCCAGTCCGCCAGCTGCCACCTCACCCACCTGGTCTTCCAGCTGCCACCTTGCTACATGCATCCTCTCTGCCCTGGCTGCCCATCTCTGCTTCTTCTACCAGTCTAAATGAATGTTTCCTCTTTAACTCCTTCGTTGTCAGATTTCCATACAGTTCAACTTTCTGGCAGTTCTGCTTATTTTTGGCTTTTAAATTTGTTGTTGTCCTTTTGGTTGTGCGAGGAGGCAAAGTGTATCTACTTACCCTTCCATCTTGGCTGGAAGTTCCCATTTATTTTTTAAAAGGACATTTTAGTTCTGGCTGGTGTGGCTCAGTGGATTGAGTGTCAGTCTACGAATCAAAAGGTTGCCAGTTTGATTCCCAGTCAGGGCACATGCCTGGATTGTGGGCCAGGTCCCTGGTTGGGGGCATGTCAGAGGCAACAAGTTGATGTTTCCCCCACACATTGATGTTTCTCTCCTTCCTTTCCCCTCTCTCTGAAAAGAAATAAATAAAATCTTTAAAAAAATAAAAAAGAAATTTTACTTGTTACTTTTAGGAGAGAGAGAGAGGAAGAGAAACATTACTTTGTTGTTTCAATTACTTATGCATTCATTGGTTGTTTCTGACCAAGGATTGAACCCACAACTACTGTGTATTGAGATGTCACTCTTACCAAGTGAGCTAGTGGGTTAGCATCCGACCAAGTGTCTTCAGAAACAGCATAGGAAATGGAGAAGTGAAAGAACTTATATGCATGACCCATGGACGTAAAGTAAGTGCACCCACTTACTTTGCTAGAGGGAATAGGGGGTACCATGTGGAGGGGGCACCGGGAGAAAAATTGGGACAACTGTAATAGCATAATAAATGAAATATATGTAAAAATAAATAAATTATATAGTGTGTTAAAATGTGATTAACACTGAAAAAATAAAGCAGGGAAGGGGAGTGGGTCATAAGCAGTCTGGGCAGAGAAACTTTTACTTCTGAGAGGACTGACTGTTAAACTGTTCCAATTTCTTTCTCATACACAAATTTTTTCTTTTTATATATTTTTTCCATTTCAATTATTTTTAGTTAAACAAAAACAGTCTTTTCAAAGGGCAACAAAGTAAACCAAAGGTCAGAAGGAAGCAGGGTGTGGGCTTCTCATAAGCTCTTGCTCCAAAACTTGGACCTGAAGAAAGAGGGCCCTCCTGGGAACTGAGGGGTGACTGACAGCAGAGGGATGACTTTGGTGGCAGTGGATGGAGCTGCAGCCCACCTTGGTCACTGGATTGATATGCATTGGATATAAGGTGATTTCTACCCACTCAGCAGTTGGCATGATCAGCACTATTATCCTTGGGTGGCACTAAATTAAGGAATGATGCATGGAGCCTAGAGGGTTGCTTGTCCAGATGTATTCTGAACCAGAATCATGTAATAATCTTTATCTGGTGCAATCATAATTTCATTTTTCTTGGAGTGAATTAGAAGAAGGGTGAGGTATTTCTGGAGGTCAGTTTCACGCCTGTGTTCTGGGGCTTCAAGATGAAGTTGGTGCAAAGTTGTGTATGAGGCTGGCATACTGTGTGGTGGTGGGATTGTCCTTCGTGTTCTTGATGGGAATGCATTCTGTGTTCACCACGACGATTCCCTGCACTCACGTTGGCTCTGAAGTTGCTTCAATCTCTCTCCAGCTCTGCCATCTCTAACTGATCAGGTAGCTCTGCGTCCCCAGCCTCCATACATTTTACAATAAACTTTTTACCCCCAAAAAGGAAGTAGCGTGCTCAGCACCCAGCTCCAACAGCTATTTTTGAGCCAATCTGGTTGCATCTCTACTCCCACTGACTTGCTCTCCCAGGCAATTGGAAGCACACCCTTTTGTCCATAACAATACACTATTTTTTTTTCCTGTGGAAATCCTTTTTGTTAATGAGATTATGAAAATTGATTATAACCCAACTGTATGAATTCAAAAAATTCTAAAAAAAAAAAGATTTAATAACTTCAAGTAGGATAAAAGGGCAGACACTGACAAGCCAGTTGCCTTTTCCATTGCTCAGTTCCCAGAGGCGATGTGTAAATTCCTAGAATTACATGCCATGCTGTAAAAATATGAATGGTCTTTGGAAAGGCCTACAAGCTAGAAGACAATGATTAGAGAATAATGGCTCCCAGGAGGAGTGGTGTGCAAAGCACCCCAGGGGCCATTTGGGAAAATTATGAGGGCATTCTGGTGTCACAGTAATGTGAGTGCCATCGGGAAGAGCCATGCACAGGACAATGACATCCAGTGGAGAACTGTCCTGGATTCCTCCTCCTATTCGATGTCCTATGCATCCTCATGTAGGAGGGAAACCTGTTTATTTGAGCCTAGATCCCAATTCCATTTTGCATGTAAATGTCAAGTGTGTTAATAAACAGGAATTACCCAGGACTGCAACTACTGGGTCAACTGGAATACTGTCCTTGGCTTGCCTGGGACTCTGCTGATTGTTCTCCAATTCAGAAAAGCAGAAAGTTTCTTCACGTAGGCAGTGCCAGAGGTCGGTTTTATGGAGCTTCAGGGATTTCACATGGAGGGACCAACATCCTGGGGAGATACCACATCCTCTGGGAAGATTTTTGAAATGCATATTCTCATCCTGGCCAAATAGCTCATTTGGTTAGAGCATCATCCAGATATGCCAATGTTGTGGGTTCAATCCCTGGTCAGGGCATATTCAAGAAGCAACCGATGAATTCATACATAAGTAGAAAAACAAAATTGATGTTTCTTTCTCTCTCCACCTCCCTCTCTCTGTCTAAAATCAATAAATAAAATTTAAAAACAAAAAAATACACCGATTCTGAATTTTCGGGTCTGTATGTGGAACAAATTTGGGGGGGTGGAGGTTGGGTTGAAAATTATGTTTTAAATTCACTCCTTTTATTTTACCTTTACATTACAGTTAAGGTATTTTATTAACAATGTAAGAGTTATCTGTGTAGCTAGGTTTCATTATCTAAATAATTTATTTCAAGATAGTAAAGGCAGCCCTTTCCATGTGGCTTAATTGTTTGAAGGATTGCTTCATACACCCAAAGGTTGCCGGTTTGATCCCTGGTCAGGGCACATACCTAGACTGTGGGTTCGATCCCCATCAAAGTGCTACGGAAGGCATCTAGTCAATGTTTCTCTCTCTCTCTCTGTCTCTCTCTCCTCCTACCCTCTTCCTTGATTTCTAAAATCAATGAACATATCCTTGGATGAGGATTTAAAAAATAGAAGATAGTAAAGGCCTGAGAAATTGTTATAAATTGGGGGTTGGTGCTGACAGCCGCAGGGAGCATGACAAAAGGGCTGAGTGGATGATGCAGGTGCACCTCCCCACTGGCAGTGTGGTTGGGAGGTTGGGGGGTGGGGTGGGGGAAACTTCCAGTCCGGTTTGTAAAAGTAGGAAAGTTTCTCAGACTCGGGCACTGGACACACAAATAATCCCAAGGACATTTAGAGATACCATCCCTGCCCCTGGCTCTCCTTGAAGAGGCCATTGTTAATAGGACTGAAATGTTGCTGCATTTTGATTCCAGGAATGTATTTTGATTCTGCAAATGGGTCTTTTGTGTCAAGGGAGAGCTGAGAGAGAAGAGGTGTACAGTAACCAAAACCTGAGTTTTCAGAGGGCGGGAGGGATTCAGAAAGAGGCCAGCCCTGGGTAAGGGTAATCAGGCTCCTTCTACCTGGTGATTTAGGCCTGGACCACCCATCATTCCTGGGGCTTGGGGTTGGGGTAAGGAGGGAAATGGCTATCATTGTAAAAGCTCTCAGCTCCCCACCCACCCCAGCCTCTAGTTGAGCCCAGGCGCTCAACTAAAACACACACCCACAAAACTTCTTTGCCCTAAAGAAATAATTCCTCCTACTGAAGCTACATTTAGAAATAATCAAGACTTTGAGAAAAGTTTGGTCAGAGCCAGTTTTCAAAGTTAAAAACACCAACAAAATAAGAAGAGCTTTTAAAGCCTGAAGGTTTGTCTATCTGGAGGGGGGACAAATCCAGCAGGCTTTGAAAAAAAGAATTAGGCAGGCAAGGCAAAGGGGTGGAGGGGTAGAGCTATATACTGAAGTATTCTTGGATGAAATATGATGTCCAGGATTGCTTTTTTAAAAATTTTTTAAGGATTTTATTTACTTATTTTTAGAGAGAGGAGAAGGGAAGGAGAAAGACAGGGAGAGAAAGATCGGTGTGAGAGAGAAACATTGATTAGTTGCCTCTTGCGTTCCCCCAACTGGGGACCTGGCCCACAACCCAGGCATGTTCCCTGGCTGGGAATCAAATTGGCAACCTTTCAGTTCACAGGCCAGCACTCAATTCACTGAGCCACACCAGCCAGGGCAAAAAATGCATTTAATATACCTAACCTGCTAAACATCATATCTCACCCGAGCTTACCTTAAATGCGATCAGATACTTTCATTAGCCTATAGTTGGACAAAATCATTTTGCTGTGGCTGCCCGTTATCACAAGAGACCATCTTACTATCAGCCTGGGGAAAGATCAAAAGTCAAAATTCAGGATACAGTTTCTACTGAATGCGTATTGCTTTTACACCATCACAAAGTCAAAAAATCGTTAAGGTGAGCCATTGTAAGTCGGGGACCATCTGTACTAGAATGTTCACTGCAGCTTTATTTATCAGCAGCTCAAACCAGAAACAGACCAATGTCCCCCCACAGCAGATGGTTATATCAATAGCAGGCAGAAATGAGAGGACCAAGCTGCAGCCACTGGAGACAACATGGATGGACTTTGGAAGCCTAAAGTTACAGTCAGACACAAAGAAGCAAGTGCTGTGTGAGTGCGTTTAATATACTTCAGGAAAGAAGGCCCCATCAGTGAGGCTAGAAGCCAGGACAGTAATTAGCCTGGAGGTGAGACAGGCGGGGTCTGATGGATTTCTCATTCCTCAGCCTGACGGCTTGGTGATGGATGGGCTCAGGTTGTGCTTTTCTGTGTGTACATTATCCTTGGATAAAAATGTAAAACAAACATAGAAACGATCAAGAGATTGGCCCTGAATTGATTTTTGTTGAATCAGGGCAATGGGGACATGAAGGTTTATTATGCTGTTCCCTCTACTTTTGTGTGTGTGCGTGTGCAAGTTTAAAGAAATTTCAAATTCCATATATGATCCAGCAATTCTGGGTATGTTATAATGTTGCCAGTGGAAAGGGGTCCTTTCCCAGAGTCGGGAGAAAAGTGTTTCTGGGGACCCATGCATGGGAGGATGAGGATTAGTGTTAAGGTTTATGGGATTGAAATAAATGGCCATGCCCAGGTTACCAATGCCTCATTTCCATCTGTCTCGCTGTGGAAAAAGTCCAACCTGTCTTTACCAGGCACAGAACAGAGGCCAGGACCCCAAGATTCTGTGCCGTTATTTCAGTCCACTTTAGCCTCTGTGCCCATCCAGCTAGCTTAGTCTGCTCGCGGCTGCGTTTCCGCTGTGGCTGTGTTGCTGCACCTAGGCTTGCGTTCGGAGCCTGCACTTGGGGTCCACATGGCTGCTAGGGAGAGAGAACATGTGACCAAACCAGTCAAGTTCGTATGGAGGGGGAATGAGACTGCTTCCCAGTGAAGCTGGAGATCAAAGCTCTCTCTTTTGCACATGCTTCAGCTGCATGACTTGCAGTTTGGGTCTGTTGACTCTGAAAGACAACTCAGTATCTCATTAAACAGGAGACCATTTTGAGCTGGTTCTGTGGTTACAATTATATACCTAATAGAATGGAAAGCAGAGTTTCAGAGAGATATTTGGACACCCCTGCTCACGGCACCAAAGGGTGGAAGTGACCCAAGTGCCCATGGACGGACAGCGAAATAAACACAGTGTGGCACATGCACACAGTGGAGCATTACTCAGCCATGGGGAGGAAAGGAATCGGATGTGTGCTACAACACAGATGGTTCTCGAGGATATTATGCAAAGTGAAATAAGCCTGTCACGGAAAGACAAATACTATACGCATGATTCCCCTCATATGAGGTACCTAGAGTGGGCACATTCAGACAGACAAATAGAATGGTGGCAGCCAGGGGCTGGAGGTGAGGGAAGTGGGGAGTTAGTGTCGAATGGGTGCATTTTCAGTTTGACAAGAGGAAAAGGGATCTGAAGATTGGGTGCACAACCATGTATATGTACTGTATCATTGAACTGTATACTTAAAAATGGTCAAGTTGGTAAATCTGACCTTTTACCACAATTAACGGGCCAATCCTAAAGCACATCCTCAGGGCAACATAAAGTTGCAGGTTAGTGGGTACAAAATATCATCTATATAGTACTTAAAAATACACAAAACACAAAATACCTTTTATATGGAACTTCAAAACACATGAAACAATGCTATAGGATTGTCAGACCGAAGTGTGTAGAAAAGGAGAAAACAACTCAAAGTGTCCTTCCCAGGACTGTGGGTGGGGCTGAGGGGTGGGGTTGGAGTGTGACGGGGAAGATACTGAGTATTCGGTTTGTCGGAGCTAGGATCTGAAACCCGGCAGCCTTGGCTTCACATATAACCATTCTTCTAGGCACTAGGCCAAGTCCATGGGTTCCTGGTGAAGAAGAGTCAGGGGCTCAGGCAGCGGCCTCCATCTGAGGCTCAGCTCCTGGACGAGGCTGACTCCTGCATCTATTCACTGCCCTGATCAGATGCTCCTCACAGCAGGCACGAGGCCGGCTCAGGAGCCAGCCCACCATGGATCTGGTCCAGCTGTGTGACTTTGGGCAGACCGCTGTCCTCTCCATGTGGGATTGTTTCTCGTCTTGTAAAATGGGATGGCAGCAATGTAGAAATAAAGGGGGAATTGATGAGATAGTGCTCCTAAGACTTTTAGCAATGTGCCTGGGATGTGGGAGGACATTAATATTGCTGTTGTTTTCATTATTATCATTACCATGCTGCCTGGGTGGAAGGGCTCGAGGAAGCTCAGCTGTCATCCAGTGGTGATTTTGACCTCCCCATTCTCACCCTCGCGACAGCATCCCCATGGGAAACCTGCTTCTCCAGGGCAAGGACAGCAACATCGCACTAACGGCACTTCCCTCCAACGATGCACGCACCAAATCAGGATTCACACACACCCAGCACACCCCCTTCCCGCAGCTGGGCAAGTCACTTGTCTTCTCTCAGAAGTTCAGTTTCTTCCTGAATTAAATGTGGCTGTCATCTGTACTCCCGGGGTTGGACAATGTTTTCCTAACATGACCTGTAACTATCATCCACAGAAACCCCATGCAGAATCTACTTAAAAAGGAACCTCGACCTTGTGAGGAAGCACTGCAGGTCACTCCCGAATTCCACAAGCATTTATGCAGCACCAAACGTTTGCAAGGCCCTGGGCTAGGCCCTGGGCATACATAGTGAGTGTGATAGGCAAAGTGGTTAGTTACCCTTCTGGAGCTGAAAACAGGCAATAAATAAGTAAAAATATAGATAAATAGAATAGAGAAGGGTGGTAGGTGGTATGGCAAAAAATAAAGCAGGGAAGGAGAATAAAAAGTATAGAAGATGATGGGCCTCATGAAGAAATTGACATTTGAGCTAAGATCTGAAGGGGATAGGGGAATAAGTCATGTCAATATCTGGGGAAGGAGTGCTCCTGGAGAGGGCAAAGAAAGCGCAAAGGCCCTGTGGCAGGAGCGAGGAACTAGAAGAAGGCCTATGGGCTGGAGCCCAGGGAGCAAAGGAAGAGTGGTGGGAAATGTGCTTAGAGAAATGATGTGGACAGATTGTAGGGTCTTTGTGGGCTGTGTTAGGGACCTTGTCTTTTCTCCTTAGTGAGATGGAGGAGCCCCAGGAGAACTCTGAGCAGGGGAGGGATGAGCCTAACTCTGGTGTTCACTGACAGCTGCTGCATGTGGGAGCAGGAGGAAGTAGGGAACACAGGAAGAAGGGAGCTGCCATGGTACAGGTGTTAGCAGATGAGGGTGGACAGGACCAGGGCAGGGGCAAATGGACTGCTCCTGGATTTATTTGTGAGGAAACCGACTAGATTTGCTGGAGGTGAGGGGTGCAGAGCCACACCGAGGATGCATGGGGCTGCACGCAAAGATTTTTTGTGGAGTCTCTCTCTATAGAAATGATTTGATTGAAAAATGTGTTACAAAATTCATGAACCCAAGTGAGATTTAGAGATGATCCAATGAAGATTTAGAATAATGGTTAGAGAAGAAGTATTACGTATTTGCTTATCATTCAGAGCATCAAAGTACTGTCTCTTTATGTCCTTTATATTGCCAGTTGTGTCGTTTCTGGCTAATTGAATAGCGCTCATCATGAGAAGGAGGCTGCAGTACTGTTATTCTTCATGTTCTTCTTGCCTCTGCTGATCTCTCATGCCATTTATTTAGCTCTGGTTATGTCATTACTCATGACACCGTCTCATCCATCATGCCACTGTGAACACCAGCTTCCAGTGACTCTCTCAAGGTTTAACTGGCCTTCATTGATGGTGACCACAAATGCAGCTCTTTTTTCTTTAATTGTTTACGCTATTACAGTTGTGCCATTTCCCCCCTCACAAATGCAATTCTTAACCAGAGGATGCGGGGAAAAATGTGAACGAGAATTTTTCCATTTATGTTAAATGATCATGCTTGGAATTTCTTAGTGTAAGTGCAGAATGGGTCTTCTGACCAGGTGTTTCTTATCTTACTTTTTTTTAGAACATGATCCCTGCAGTCCTAGAGTCTTTCAACCTTGACCGTGCCCTTGCCTCCCACACACAGTCCCCAGTGAGGATAAAGGATGCAAAATGAGTGGTCTCTTGTCCTCCTTGCCTGTAGCAGCTAAAGACTGACCTGGGGGAGCAAGTTGTTGCCCATCGCCTGGGGGGGGCCCATGGGGTGGTGGAGTCATGGTCTCCACAGCTCTGGGAGAAAGAGGTCTTACCATTTGCCGAGTGTGGAGAACACACGGGCCAGTCCTTTAAGAGCCTGAAGTCTTTTCCTGGCAGCAGGAGTCACAGGCCATGAATAATAGTTTCTGGACTGGAAATACAAGGATTGTCACAGATAGACAGCAGAGAAAGAAGTTGGTAAGTGTACTCTGAAGGGACACGGTCTTATTGTAAATTAAAATTTACTAAATAATTGCCTCTGCATTGAAAATTGGGGAAAGCATAATTCTCAGATAATAGGCCATTTAGATTAGAAGAACATGCTGAGCATTTATAATCTGTATTTTGGTCAGGAGCATATGGTGAATTTTGATGAAGCTTTATTTAGACTTGTAAAAGAAAAAAACCCAGATTTTTCCTTTCTACCTAGGGAAAAACCCAGTTTTCCCTTCTGTGTGTTTCTCCTTTAGGTCTCTTTTACTTTTCACACAAAATACTTCACTTCTGATGCTTTTGGTCACAAAATGCATGGGTGTTTTCCCCATAGCAAGCAATTGTCTGCTGACACTACCTTCCTGACAACAGTGTCAGATCTCACAGGTTAAGAGCTCGGTCCCACAAGACTGTCCCCCAACCCCCCCCCCCCCCCCACCAACAAACACGTTGCCGGTTGCAAGCTCAGGCTGTCTTCTGTGCTTCTGACCACCGGGCTCCACAACCCCCTCCTCAGGTTTGATTAAATTACTAGAGCGTCTCACAGAACCCAGGGAAACATGTTTACCAGTCTATTAAAGGATATGGATAAACAACCAGATGAAGGGGTGCAAAAGGCGAGGTCTGGGCAGGTCCTGAGCACAGAAGTTTTGTCCCCATGGTCCTGGGATGTATTACCCTCCCAGTGTAAACGTGTACACCTACCTGTAAGCTCTCCAAACCTCATACTATATTATGGAAGCTTCCTCAGGTAGGCATGATCAGTGATTCTGGTAACTCCGTTTCCAACCCCCTCCCCTCTCTAGAGAAGGAAAGAAGGAAGGGCTGAAAATTCCAGGCTTCTAAGCATGGCTTGGTCCTTCTGGTGACCAGCCTCCATCCAGGAGCCCGCCTGAGTCACCTCATTAGAACAGAAGGTACTTCCAGTGTTCTTATCACTTAGGAATTTACAAGGGATCAGGAGCTCTGTGTCAGGGATGGGGTCAGAGAGTAACTATTAGAGCAATAGATACTCCTAGTGTTCTTATTACTTAGGCAATTACAAGGATTTCAAGAGCTCTGTGCCAGGCCACAGGGGCAGAGACCAATATATATCTTTTCTACTATCTCACAGACTATATGTTATTATACTTTAAGTAATAAAATTTCTTTCTCCTTTATGTGGTTAAGAAAAGAAAAGCTCTTGGGGAAGGGAGGCTACCTGACCTTTGCCTGGAACCGTGAGAAGGGTAGCGAGACTTTGGCAGGAAAAGACACCTGTGTTACCTACACCTTGCCCTGGGTGCTGTGGATTGGAGGCAGCAGGGTGGTGAGAACTGGTGGTTGGACCCACCTACTTGGCTCTAGCCCAAGGGTTGGTGGCAGACAGCTGATGTCCCAGAGCCTTGAACTTGCCCTGTGTTTCTGGGTGAGGCATCCAAAATCAGCATGCCAGCACTGCTCTGGCAGCCAGATGGTGGGGGCCATCAGCTTGCCAGGCTGCCCATCTGGAATTGGAGTCCAGCTGCAGGATCCTGGGACAACCCCACTAGGACAAAATCTTAGAATTCCTCAGGGCTTTCAGAGGACCCCATGCAAAAGTGGGGGCATGTGGGTAGGGGTAGAGCCTTGGAGAACACCTTAAGGGGAGAAACAGGATGGAACCCACATGGGTCTTGGTCTAAATATGGAGAAACCTGCACAGGCATCGTGGCAGCCCCGACTTAGAGAATGTTGAGAAAAGTACTACAGAGTGCAGGGCCCCCACTTCCCGGTCTAAGGATGCTCTTGGTGGAGTGTGAGAAGCACAGAAAATTCCCGGTCAACTCCAAGGTTTCTTGTCTAAGAATGGGAGAGATTGCGCTGCCATTGGCTGAGCCAGGAAGTATGAGGAATAAGCAGGTGAGGAAAGGTGGGGAAATTAGGACTCAATTTTGGGGAAACCAAAGCTCAGAGAGGTTAAGCTAAAAGGTGTAGCAGGGTAAGGATGGAATCCATTGTGTCTCATCACCCCCCAGCCACACCACCTGCCCAGCCCCATGCGAAATGCCATTTAAAGCACTGATGATACACACCGGGCCCGGTGCTGTGCATGTTTCATACAAGATCTCAGTTTGTCTTTCCAGCAATGGGCATTCTGATCCCTTTTCAGGGGAAACAAAAGAGGCTCAGAAGAGCTGTGGTGCAAGGCCTCGGACTGAGGAGGTGGCAGAGATCAGTGGGCCTTGAATCCAGGCCCATGTGTGCATCACACAACCATTTCTCCCCTTCTGTCCGGGGCCAGGCTTTCCTGAGGTTCCCTCCTTTCCCGCCAGTGCTCCCTCTGGGAACCAGAGAGCTGAGGGGCCTCATCTTTGCCTCCCTGGGAGCCATAGGGTCTCATTCCTGCTATTTTATTTGTGTTGCTTGGACCCAGCTGGACCTATTCCCCATGTGGCCCAGGTTTCATTAGCCCTGCAAGGACCCTGTGCAAAGGCCATGCAAGAGGCACTCAAAGAAAGGTGCCACTCCACCCGGGACACTAGGAAACAGCCTCTGTAGGCTGCCCACACCTCCAGGACCCAGATGTACCTAGAAGCATGGTCCTTGCAGTGCCGGCACGAGGGACCTCACTGTGAACTGTGCCCCAAGCCTGCCAGGTGCCAGGTCAAGTACTCAACTCTGTTTTCTCACACCTG
Organism: Anoura caudifer; assembly: GCA_004027475.1. Taxonomy (NCBI): domain Eukaryota; kingdom Metazoa; phylum Chordata; class Mammalia; order Chiroptera; family Phyllostomidae; genus Anoura; species Anoura caudifer. The sequence continues at coordinate 36,467 of PVKU01010828.1, read as the reverse complement.
CTTCAACCCCTCAGCAAACCCTGCTGATTCCAACTTCACAAATCCATCCAGAGCTTACCCCTCCTCTTCTCACCATGGGAGCCACCCTGGGCCTATTCACCCTCATCTCCTGCCCGGACAGTTGAAATAGCTCCTCTACAGTCTTCCTGCTGCCTCTCCCTTGCCCACAGTCCGTCCTCGAACCCAGAGGGTCCCTGGAAACACCTGCACCACCAGATCAGTCTCTTCTACTCAGAGCCCTGTGGTCATGCTTTCCAGCTCTGGGTAAAGGTCAGAGTCCTCACCATGGCCCCAGAGGCCCAACAGGGTGGCCCCCCTCACCTCTTTGCCTCCATGGCCTCCCACTTGCCTCTTTGACTACCTTGCTCCAGCCACTTGGGCCTCCTTGCTATTCCATGACCACAGGGAGCATGTTGCACCTCAGGGCCTTTGCACTGGTTGTTTCCTCCCAGTGGAATACTCTTCCCCGGGGGGTATCCCCATCTCTCCCTCTCTCTTCTCCTTTGAATCTTTTCCCACCTTCTAAGCCAGGCTATCTCTGACCATCATGTTAATATTACCAGCCACCTTTTCTCTGTTCCTGACCCTGCTCTGTTTTTCTCAGAAGCCGTTCATAGGCTTCTTCACACAGTGCCCTTCTTGGTCTCACCCATCCAGCTACCGGGCATGGCCACTTTCCCAGAATTCCCTGCGCATTCTGACTTGCCTGCTGTGCTAATGCTCCAGGGCAGCTGGTCAATTTGGTGGCTTAAGACAAATTCACTGTCTCACTGTTTTGTTGGCCCAAAGTCCAAAACAGCTTTGCTGGGCTCAAGTCAAGGTAGCAACATGGCTGGGTTCTTTCTAGAGGCTGTACGGGAAATTCCTTCCTTGATTCAGCTTCTGGGGACAGCCAGCACTCTTTTGGCTTGCGGCCACATCATTGCTATCTCTTTATTTCTGAAGTCACATTGCCTTCTCTTCTGTGTGTAGTGTTTTCCGTTCCTCTCACCAGGAGGGAGAAGCTGAGGAAGAACAGCTCCAGCTTGTTTTTGCCCTTCATAATCCCCCCAGAAGGAGGAAGGATGATTTATTGGAACTCATCCTTGTGCTTCTGTTAGCAGAGGTGGCTAGATATTAATAAAGGAAGGAAGCAAAGGGAATCAGACATTAAGAATCCTAGGGGATTAGGGAGCTAGATGGGACAATAAGCCTGCTTCAGTAGGAAGCTACAGCTTCACACACTCCCCAGGGGACCGCTACATCCTTTGTCCTCAGGACCTAATCCCAGCAACCAGGAAGGATGTTACATCATTCATGACCAAGGGCGGAATAAAAACACCAAGAGAAATTCCTCGGCTGGGCGCATGTGCAGTAGGAGCTAAAATGACAACTACCAAGGGGAGGAGTCTAGCCTGGGAAAAGGATCAGATTGGATAAAGGACACAAAACTCTGGAAGATTTAGGAGATGGATTGGTTAGGGAAAGGACCAATCAGAAGCCTGGGAAAGATTGGGAAGTGCATTGGTTAGTTTGAAAAAGCTCCTGGTCTTTCCCAAACTGGAGATAACATAATCCAAGTTTAACACGCACACTCTCTCTTTCTCTTTCTGTCCCTGGTAACATGTGCTTACCCTGCCCTGTTTGTTCACAAGTTCTCTCTCCTTATGGGCTCTAGCAGCGGCTCTAGCAGCGGTGTGGACTCCAAGGACAGGCTCCAAGCATGAGCCTGGGTACAGCAACGCAGCACCAGCCAGAGCACAGTCTGGAACAGACGAAGCTACCTGAACGGGGACTAACTCAACTGGACTAAGCCGTGGCATGGCACAGGATTTCTGGACACTGACTCTATTTCTGGGCCTGATGAAGACAAGGCTGGACTTCTTCCACAGTGGGATGGATGGAGATGAGACATTGGGAACCTGGGCGCAGCCTTCTATTTCTATCCTGTAAGTCACCACAACACTTCAACCTCCCACATGTGGGTCCCGAGAAATGCTTTTCTTGTGACTCTGTGAAAGGACCCATTTCCACTGACAACACTTCTAATCCTGACAGAGAGAAGCATACATTTTGTAGAGTAAGTTCAATTTGAGGGTGTTGGGAAGCCAGCTGTGAGCACTCATTTAAACCTTACCAACAAGCAGATCTTTGAATCCCTGTCAGTTTGATTCCTGGGTTGACTTCTCAAATGGCTTCATGGGAATGAGTGAGGAAGGTGTGAGTAGATTGGACCTAGTCCTCTGAAGCCAGACTGCCTCGGTTCAAAGTCCGCCTCTATCTGTTTCTAGCTGGGACCAGTTATTCATGCCAGTCACTCTGTGACTTCAGTTTCCCCATGGGTAAAATGGGGAAGATGATGCTGTTACGGAAGGAAACGACTCAACACGCAGTTGGATGGCGGAGCACGACCCTTTATTAACGTGCATGGGCCCAGAGGAGTACAGACCCCAAATTCTGAGCCCCGAGCCTTGGCTGAGCAGGGCTTTTATTGCTCTCTGGACACCCTTCCCTACATAGCAAAAGCAGGAGGTACAGAAGCTGATGCGAAAAATAACTCTAGCCTTGAGGTGTCCTTATCTGAAGCTGGGTGCTCCGAAGCCAAAGTGGGAGTTAGCTGCTATGTGCAGACGGGAGTTAGCCTTGAGGAATCATAATCTGAAGCTGAGTGTACAAAGACCGAAACAAAAATTATGACTGCCTGGCTGAAATCCAACAGCTGGCTGGCATCTTCTAAGTAACCTAAACAAACTCTTTCCTAGTTCCCGGTCCCTCCTCTGGGTCACCTTAACCTATCTGACTTTTCCTCTACAATGCTAACTACCTCATGGGATTCACTGAGCTAAGGGATTGGGACAGGTGTTAAAATAGGTGGTCTGTTATGGTTTAGTTAGCTGTGTTTTTTCTGAAATACCTCCTATAAGCAGGTATTTTAGAGTTGATGGCATAGGGTTTATGGAACAGCTAAGGATGGTTCCAGGAGCGCAGAAACTGCCAGATAAGTGTTAATCAGTGATATAACTACTTGCTCCTTCTGAACACCCCAACAGGATCCTCTTCACTCTTGAGGGAGGGTCCCTCAGGAAGACAAGGTTCTTGCTCTATCTGTCACTATGTCTCTCTCTCCCGCTGGACTCAAACAAGGAGGGCCGAGTGTTGTATTGGTGTTGGCAGCCTTGCTTCAATGTTAGGCTGAAGCTGAAGCCAGAGACTACAGAGTAGAGAAACAGGAACCTGGGGTACCAACAACATTGCGGAGCATCTGGACAACCCATCAAATTTCCGTATGTTTATTTGCAGCCCAAAGCATTCATCCGTGGAGGTTGCGTGTGTATGTGGGTGTACATGTGTGTGTGAGTATGTATGTATGTGTGTAAACATTCTCCCTAAAGCACTGGTGTGTTCTGAGAGTTCTGAACACCAGATGTTTTTCTTTGGCCTCTTGCCCACTCTGAGTCACCTAATCGAGTATTCTCTCAGACAGGCCTCTTTCACCACTTCATGCCATAGAACTCTGGGAAGCCCAGTCCAACCATCTAATTGATGGATGTTGTTGTTCAAAGGTGCTCAGAGGCACCTGGTACCCCATATCCCCAACACCATTGACACAGCAGCAAACTCTTCTTTCTCCAACCCTGAGGGGCTCTAGCCTTGTGACTGCCCCTCAGATACCCAGCCAATCATTCAATCTTCTCTTCGACATCTCTGGGCTACTTTCCCACCATCAACAAAGCAATCTCTGTGGAAATTGTCTCCTATTTCCTCCCAGAACAGCTGCTTTCAAAGAGTGGAACATGCTAGTGAAATCTTAGGTGGTACCAAAAAATTAACATTTGTTATGGAAATAGCTCCATACTTTCTTTGAAAAAATGCTAAGTGGTCATAAAAAGTTATCTTTTAAACTAAATAAATCTCAAATTGATTTAAAGAATAGTAATACATGCAATGAAATATTATACGATCTTTAAAAAGTAGGAAATTCTGTAATATGTGATAATGTGGATAAACTCTGAGGACATTACACTACATGCAATAAGCCAGCCCCAGGGAAAAAAAATACCTGCGTGATTCCATTTATACGAAGTCATAGAAATTCAAATTCATAGAATCAAAGAATAGAATGGCAGTTTCCAGGTCACAGGGGAAATGGGGAGTTAACTAGTCAGCGGGCATAAAGTGTCAGTTAAGCAAAATAAATAAGCTCTAGAGAGCTGCTGCACAACAGTGTCCCTATAATCAATAATAGGTGTTGTGCACATTAAATTTTTCTTAAGAAGGTAGATCTCATGTTAAGTGTTCTTACAACAATAGAATATTTTAAAAAGGAAGAATAGTAAATAAATAACAGTTGACATAGTCCTCAAATATGGCTAAAAATCTCAGATGGTACATGAACCACTGAGGTTTGGAAACCTGCCCTTGGAGAAACTCTGCGCTATGTTTCCCCCCAGCGATGGCTTCGGTTTGTGTGGCTTGGGCATGTGATTCACCCTTCTTCTTTATTGGGTCTTTTTTCCAAATACATGAGTGCCCAACTCCTGGCCAAAGTGAGGGTTGATGGCAGTCACCAAGCAGCCTTTGTGAGAAGCATCAAAGAGATCACATTTACATGATTCAAAGTCAGCTGAAACTTAGGAAACTTCTGCTGAAATAGCACTTGCAAATAATGCTCACTTTCACATTTCTTAATGCCCTTGATAGCATGGGGGTGGGGTGGTGGCTATAGAGTATTGGGTAAGCTGTAGAACACTAGAGACCAGAGTTCAATTCCAGGCTTTACCACTGACTAATTATGTCATATGGACAAGCTACCTTATCTCTCTGACCTCAGTTTCCTCATCTGTAAAGTGGAAATGACTAATAATGAAACCTACTTCCTGTGCTGTGAGCACTAAATGAGATAAGGAATAGAAAATGCTTTGAGTACTTGAATCAATAAGCTAGGGAGACAAGTTAGGTGACTCCATGAGAAAATAATCAGGCAAATAAGAATGTGGGACACTGGAAAGAGCAACCATTCTGGACTGCTTCAAAAAGTCACCATCATAGAAAATAAAAGTATGTGTTTGTGGAAAACTGCTCTAAACTCAGAGCGACTAAAGGCACATAACAACCAAATGCCATGTATGCATTTTTAAAAAATATTGTACTTATTTATTTTTAGAGAGAGGGGAAGGGAGAGAGAAAGAGAGGGAAAGAAACATCCCTCTTGTTCTACTTATTTATGCGTTCATTGGTTGATCCTTGTATGTGTCCTCACAGGGGATTCAAACTACAACCCTGGTGTGTGAGGACGATGCTCTGGCCAACTGAACTACCTGGCCAGGGCCATCCTCAATTTTTTAAAAATTCTCACCTGAGGATATGTTTATTGATTTTAGAGGGGGTGAAGAGAGAAAGAAACATCGATGTGAGAGAGAAACATCGATTGGTTGTCTCCTGTACGTGCTCCTGACAGGGATCAAACCCACAACCTAGGTATGTGCCCTGACCAGGGACTAACACTCCTACCAACCGAGACACCATCCAGGTCCATCAACATTTTTTAATGTGAGGAAATGGAGGTCCAGAACAGTTATGTGTCCAAAGGCACCCAGCTAATAAGTGGTGGACCTCTTAAGTCCTTGGTGTTTCTGCTTCAAATGTCCCCTTTCAAGTTGGCTACACCACTAAGGCCCACTCTCTGGGCCAGAGAAAACATGACTGTGGGCTGAACTGGCTCAAAGGCCTGCAGCCTGCATGCTTGGAACATCTGGAGGTTCCATTGAAATGCCTGTAAAGGAATAAAAGAGGGAAAATCCCCAGTGGGAAAGGAAAGGAACTGGGAGGATGACCAGGCAAAGAGATAGACATGTCAGCAAATTTCCAGAGGAAGGAGCTTGTTTGGGAAGGGGCTGGCCCTGGGACAGTGAGAGTGGGTTCTGGTCTAGTGCCTCAGGAAGGGCCATCAGGACAAGGAAGGTGGGGCCAGGTGGGAAGTGGGAGGGAGAGCATAAGTGGGGGGCTTTAGCTGTGCTGGCTGGCTGCTCACGCCCTCTTCCTTCCTTCTCCTCCTCCCCACCACTGCAAAGCCCAGGCAGCCCAACATTTGAACCTAGGACCCCGCCCTCCCAAATAGGACAGTATTTTCTAAAGCAATGCTTTTGGAATTGTAGTAGAGACTCATCCCTTGAGTGGCTGCTCCCCTAGGGAGTGTTTGGGAAACTGGAGGAACATTTTTGTTACAGGGATTATGGGGTGCTTATAGGAGGCCAAATGTCCCATGAGGTGGCCCATAGTGTCCCAGACAGGCAGTTCCACACTGTGTCCCACAAGACATTGGAGGTAAAGAACCTGTTTCTACCTAATCAACAAAACAAACAAACAAGCAAAATATAACCAAAGACACTGAAACTGAGAACAGGCTTGCAGGCACCAGAGGGGAGAGGGGAGGGAAGATCAGGGGAAAAGGGGAAGAGTTTATAGGAACAAGTATAAAGGACACATGGACAAAAACTAGGGAGGTGGAAATGAGAGGGAGGTGGGGAGGGCTGGGGAGGTGGGCTGGGATGGGAGTAAAAGACAGAAAACTGTACAAGAACAACAAAATAAATTTTTTAAAAAAGAGCCTGTTTTTAGTTATCCAAGTCAGTACTGAGCTTTGTTTTACTTATAAACAACATTTAAAATTTTCCAGACTGCAAATACTGGGTAAAAACAAGGGAGGTTTTTTCACTGTTCACCGTTTACTTCTTTGAATGGCCAATACTCTGTTTTCATGTGTGGTAGTTGCCATGGCGTCCCCGAAGGTTCTGCCCTGGTACCAGCCCCTAAACCCCATCATTGTGTCTTGCAGTGTAACCAGACCTGAGTCTTTCACAATTGTATTACAAATAACTTTCTTTTTACTTTTCCTTTATATTACAATAAGAACATTATCTGGATTAAAATTTTTTGTAGGTGGGTAGGTTATATTATCTATAAATTTTATTATAAGATAGTAAAAGGAGCCTATAAAATATTTATTTTAACATATCATCTATGGTGATAATCTATGGTGATAATTTATCTATGGTGATAATATCAGAACAGCAGTTATCCCCCGGGGGTGGAGGTGAGGGATGAGAGGATTGACTGCAAAGGGGCACAAAGGAACTTTCTGGAGTGATAGAAATGTCATCTACCTTGACTGGGGTGGTATACAATTGTCAAAACTCATTGAACCATACATTTAAAGTGGGTGCATTTCATTGTCACTGTAAAGTAAATTATACCTCACTCAAGCTGAAGAAAACATGAACTTAAAAACAACTGAATAGAAAAATTTGAAAATGCACACAATCAAAGCTCAGTTCTCAACCAAGTTGTCCATGGAAAAAAATGTCTTGGTTGTCTAACAAAACTTTGGGTCTTGATTCTCTACCTGATAACCCTTTCATGCTGATACGTATGTGATCGATCAGTCACACATCTCTCTGGTGACAAACAGGAAATTAGATTTTTTAACAAATTGCTTCTTAAACAGTCTTCCAGAACAAATTAGGTTTGAGAACCGAGGTTCCACTGTATTTGTAGAAAGAAGGTGTTGGACCTGCTAATGTCTCAGCCAGTGCTGCCTGTGGACAGTACTGTGTTATGAATCCTATGTAAGGTATATAACACTTTCAATTAAATAACAGGTGCAGATCCCTGAGCTGTGTGGCTCAGTGGCTTGGATGTTGTCCTACATACCAAAAGGTTGCTGGTTCAATCCCTGGTCAGGGCACATGCCTGGGTTGCAGGTTTGGTCCCAGTCCAGACACATATGAGAAGCAACTGATGTTTCTCTCTCACATAGAGGTTTCCGTCCTCCTCTTCTTCCCTCCCTTCCCCTTTCCCTCTAAAATAAATAAATAAATAAATAAATAAATAAATAAATAAATAAATAACAGATGCACAGATATGTGTATGTGCTGGATTGCGATGCGAATATTTCTGGTTCTGAATTATAGGCAAGACAGTTTGAAAACCACATTTTAAAGTAGGAATTACTGGATGTTCAAAAGGATCAGCTGTCTTGGCATAATACCTACTCAGGGCAAAGGTTTCAAATGGTGGTACCTGTCATGTAGTTTTCTTGATAACTTCTGATTCTTTTACAGTAATGTTTTTTAATGTGATCACATCATCCTGGCTTCACCCAAAAAACCTGCCAGTCAGGAGCTTGTGTTTGCTTTAGTTCCCATAATGGGAATCGCAGGGAAGGGAGAGAAAGGGCGGTGGGCTACGAAATCTAAATCTTCACCTTTCATAGGGAATGTCTAAATTTGATCAATTCAGAATTAACACTAACAAAATGGGAAAAATATATATTTTTGTTTTAAAATTTGTTATTGTCCTTTTTTTGGTTGGGCAAGGAGGCAAAGTATATCTGCCTATGCTTCCATCTTGGCCGGAAGTCTCCTTTTCAAGTCTTGGTCTTATTCCTGACCTCTTCCCACTGATGTTCACAGTCAGTCTCATGGCCTTAAATACCACTACGAAGTCATTGGTACTCAAATTTCTCTCTCTAGCTTGATCTCTCTCCTGAACTCTGGACTTTTCATCCAACTGCTTATTTGACACCTCCATTTGGGTGACTAATAGGCATCTCCAGACGAACACATTGAAAACTGAATTCCTGATTTTCTTACCCAAATCTCTGCCCAATCTCAGTGAAAAGTGACTCATTCTTCCAGTTGCTCAAGCCAAAAACCTTGGGGTTGTCATTTATTCTTCTTTCTGTATCGTCATCTATATAATTTGACTTCAAATTCTGTCAACTCCACCTTCCAAATCTATTCAAAACATGATCACATCTCTCCACCTCCATGCTTTCCACAAGTCCTGTCCACCCTTGTTTCCTGCCTGGACCATTTAAGCAGCCTCCTCACCAATCTCCCTACTTCTACCTGTCCCCTCCTTGTATCCACCAGAATTGATAAAAATAGACCCTTCCCAGGATATGTCACTGTAAAATTTCAGAACTCTGGGGAAAAAAGATTTAACAAGCTTTGGGGTCAGGGGTGGTGACAGATTATCATCATCATCATCATCATCATCATCATATCAACAACAACAAAGGGTCAAGAAACAGAATGGATTTAGATCTTTCAAGAACAATACCATCAACAAGAAGATAAGGGAGCAACACCTTCAAAATTCTGAAGGAAATTACTTTCTGTCCCTGAATTTTGTAGCCAGCTAGACTATCAATCAAGGAAGTTGAAGATGTTTTCTGATGTGCAAACTTTCAAAAATTGACCTCCTGAGAAACCTTCCTTAAGAAGCTACAGGATGCGTTGCTGCAAAATAGGAGCCCCATCAAGAAAGAGGAAGAATTGGGGGACCTGACACAGGAAAGAAGTGAGGGGAATCCCAGGGTGATGAAAATCCCATGTACCAGCTGAGTATCAAGGTTAGAGGTTAACCAGTCTAAATAGGACCATGTGACTCAAGGGACAATCATTTTTGAGGGCTGTCATCACCTGCAAGCCAACTGCCATTATACTGTTTTGTTTTGTCCTGATTTTTAACCTGAGGAGATAATGGCTTGGGGAAGGTGAACCACATTCTTGTCTGTGCTTGACTTATCTTGACCACAATGAAGATCCTGTTCTCCATCCATGACTGGCTGCTGGATCCACTGAGGATGCTCACTTCTCCCCTAGTAAATGTGCTGCTTGGCTCCCACTTGTGAGAGCTTTTTGAAGGCTGGGGAGTTCTCAGAAGTGGAAAACACAGAGCTGATCACATTCCTGCTGGCTGTGCAAAATGTGGCATACATTTTTACCCTGACAGCTACTCTCATTTGTGGTTAGCCACGTGCTTTCTAGAATTCACTCATCCCCTCACCCACTCAATCCACCAGAAGGGGTCTGCGTAGACTCTCAGGTCAGCTAACACCAGATTGTGACCTGGATACAGTATAGCTCATCCTCTCCCGGGGCTTCTACTTAAGATAGATGGTCCTTCCTCTCTAATCAGTTTTTAAAAACTCAACCATATAGTAGAAAACAGGTAAAATCCAAATAAAATCTGTAGTCTAATTAATAGTATTGTACTAACATAAGTTTCTTAATTTTGCCAAATGTACCATGGCTTTGTAGGATGCTCACATTGGGGGGAACTGGGTGAGGGGTATACTGGAACTTTCTGTACTATCGTTGCAGCTTTGCTGTAAATTTAAAATAATTCCAAAATAAAAATATTCAAAAGGAAACTCAACCATTATGTGTAATGGTTACAGAACACTTGCATGGGGCACACAGGCAAGGCTAAGGTGCTTGTAATAATCAGGTTCCTCACCTAGGCAATAAATGTACAGGTTTTTAAGTTGTTATTCTGTCAGCTGTACATACAGGTTTTATACTCCGTTCTATGTTATATGAAAGCTAATACAACATTTGGATGATGTCTTACACAATGCTTAGTTGTAATCTACTGGCACTAATGACACTCCCAGCCAGTGTGAACACACACATCACAGGCATTTAGTTCTGTGTTCTCAGGGGAAAATCCTCCCCTCCAAAACAAAACCAGCTCCCCAACGGCTCTTCCACTTGGTAAGCGTGTGTTTCATGTTTTTGTTGTTCCTTTTCATAGTATGAAGATCTTTCTCATGAAAACTGTGGTCCTAGATATAATAATACGCATTTTTAAGGATCCTAAATGCCAGCCAGCCATGTTCGGTGGCTTTCTTTGTTCTCAGATGTTAACCTCAACTTAAGCTCTATCCAAACCACCACTGAGTGATCAACTCCAAAATTTGAGGAAAAACATGTCGTCTGTGTGGTGGCTCACCCACAGACAGGAACTTAATGCTTCATTTTCCTCACCAGTGAAAGGAGTTTAATAAAATCCCTACCTCGCAGCCTTGTTATGAAGATGTGTAAAGTCCTAAGAATGGTGTCTGGCACCCACTGACTGCACTAGAAGTTTTTATTTAAAAAATAACATGTGAAGAGTTTTTTAAAAGGTAATTTTAAATAACATCTGCTTTTAACTCTTAAATATTGATTAAAATCCTCCCCCACTCCTCAACATGACTTCAACGAACATGTAGCCAAACGACGGCATGATAAATAGTTGGGCAGGTACTGATGGCTCACGTTTGCTGAGGGTCTGCTCTGTCCCAGGCCTCAGTCCTGGATCTTGCAGAGCCATCATTCCCACCTCATGGTTGGACAGTGTTAAAGATGCTGCTGGACTTGAGGCCTGAATTCTAGGATATGATGGGCAGTGTCTCTGGGTGATGGGATGAATTGGAGACCGTGGAGGTCAGTGGTTAAGGCTAGAGGCAGAGGGCCCTAGGGATGAATCTCAGCTCTTCTACTAAGTGTGATCTCAGGTAAGTGAGCTTACTTCTCCGAGGCTCAGTTTCCTCTTCCAGAAAGTGAGGATATGAGGGGGCTTGTATGGAATTCACACAGTCACACTCATGGTACCTGACACATAGTGAGCACCTAGCTGGTTGTGGCCTGATTACAAGGATGAGGCCTCAGGTGGGCGGAAGACTGGGAGCTCAGGGGGGCTGCCCTGGGTCTGTCACAGGAAGCTTCCATGTGCAAGACGGTGAGTCACCCTTCCTTCCTGCCATAATTTGAGGCAGGGTGGAATCTTCCAGGAGGTGAGCTATGCCCTGGGTCTACCCCTCACCTTTGGTGGCTCACAGGTCTCCTGACATGTGACACCACAGTCAGGATGAAATCATGGAGCCCAAATGTTGGGACGAGAGGAAATGGATCTCTGCTTGCCTCTTCCTCCCAATCTCAAATTCTTGGACCCAGCATTTAGCCAGGTTTCTTTTGAAGCAGAGGGGCCCCTGGGTGTGGGCACTGGCCATATAACCCCCAGTCAGGAAGGTGGTATGGAAGCCGAGAGTGGGTTCATGCTTTCAAAAGTTGGTAGGACTCTGGCTGGTGTGGCTCAGTGGATTGAGTGCTAGCCTGTGAACTGAAAGGTCGCTGGTTCAATTCCCCTGTCAGGGCACATGCCTGGGTTGTTGGCCAGGTCCCTGGCTGGAGGTGTGTGAGAGGCAAACAATCTGAAATCTGATCTATGTTTCTCTCACACATTGATGTTTCATTCCCTCTCTTACTCCCTCCCCTCCCCTTTCTCAGAAAATAAATAAATAAAATCTTTAAAAAATAGGACTCATTCACTTGTGCAGTCATTTAACAAATCTTTATTGTGCACCTACATATGCCAGACAGACAAGCTCCTGCCTCCATGAAGGTGACAGTCTAGTGGGGAAGTTAGACAATGAACATAGCACATAAGCAAATGTGGTCTGTTAGGAGGTGATGCATGCCATGTGAAGCTACTGGGCAGGGTAAGCCAGGGCAACAGCTGGCAAACTGCAGCCTGTAGGTCAAGTCTAGGCCACCTTTTGTTTCTGTACAGTTCCAAAGCTAAGCAGTTTTTGCATTCTTCAATGCCTGGAAAATCAAGAGAAAGGGATTTTGTGATGCATAAAATTTACATGAAATTCACATTTCAGTGTCCATAAATAAAGTTTTATTGGAACACAGCTAGGCTTATTGGGTTACATATTGACTGTGGCTGCTTTTGTGTTATAACCTCAGAGTTCAATAACTGTGACAGAAACTGTATAGAGCCCACAAAGCCTAAACTATTTAACATCTTGCCCTTCATAGAAAAAGTTTGCAGACATTTCTCTGGCTTGGAGGTTGGGAGTAGTAGGTAAAGGTGGATTGCAATTTTATTTATATTAGAAAGTCAAGAACAGCCTCACTGAGAAAGTGATGTTTGGGTAAAGCCTGAAGGAGCAGGGAGGAAGCCCAGTGCAAGGGTCCTGAGGTAGGTATGTGTCTGCTCTGTTCAAGGAACAATGTAGGAGCCCCTGTTCTGGCAGCAGAGTGAGCAAGAGGGTGAGTAGTGGGAGTGGAGGGCAGAATGGTGACAGGAACAGCTCATGCAGAGTGGGCCACAGGGAAGACATAGGCTTTTACCCTGAGTGAAATGGAGCCACCAAGGGCTCTGGGCAGAGGCAGGATCTGACTCAGGTGTTGACAGGGCCCACTGGTTGCATGTAGGGAACAGACTGCCAGGGAGGATGAGATCAGGCAGACCAAGGAAGGGCTGCTGAGATTGTCCAGAGGGAGATGATGAGTAGAGGCTAGGGAGAAGAGGGAAGTGGGCAGACTCTGGAAAGATTTGAAGGTGGAACTGACAATCTTTCTCTATAGATAACATCCAAACTGGGGAAAAGTCTCTCCTAAAAGTATTCACATCACAGGCTTTCAAATCAGACACACCAGTGCTCTCATCCCAGCTTGGCTACATACCAGCTGTGTGATCTTAAGTAAATCGCTCAATCTATGTTAGCCTCGGTCTCCCCATCTATAAAATGGGGTTAATAACTGGTGTGTAAGATCAGTGAGATTATTCGTGCAAAGCACTAAGTATGGGACCTGGCACACTGGGAGTGGTCCCTACAAGGCAGCAGTGACAATGATAGCCATTCCCCAGGAAAGACTTCAAGACCTGTATGCCACCCCCCCCTCCCCTGTTCCCCTGGTCTGGCTCCTACACTCCCCCTCTGCCCTTTGCTGCATCAGTGATCTGAAGGCAGCACAATAAAGTGCTATGTCCTGTTGAGCCTCGGTTTCCTCATCTGTAAAATGGGCTTTATAATGTTTGTAGTACAAGTCGTCAGGGCCATTAGATGAACCATTTCACACCCAGGGCGCCTGGTGCATACCAGGTTCTTAGGAATGGGTAGCGGCTCTGTTTTCACCACAACCATCAACAACAATAGCTACACAGATCTCCTTAAATATTTCTCCCAACATTTATGAAAATTTTCAAACATGCAGGAAAACCGAAAGAATTTTACAAGGATTGTACACATATAGCTACCACCTGGATCCTACCATTAAACATTTAACTACTTTTGCTTTCTCCACACGTTTGTTCGTCCCTCTATCCATCCATCAGCCCATTCTCTGTCATGATGAATTTCAAAACCATGAGATGTTTTTGTTAGGATTTTGAGGACTCAGTTTACACTAGCACCATTTTTAGCACTGTTCTTAGTTCATTACATACACCCACTCATCTAGTTCTTAGTGACTCCCTAAAACATATCAAGTATGCAGTGTGGTATATTAGCTCCCTTTTACAGGTGAGGAAACTGAGGCAAAGAGAAGCAAAGGACTTACATCAAAGGACTTTTGCCGCTAATGCTCACTCTCTTCTTCTCAGAATGGGTGAAGTATTCCACGCAGTGGAACAGCATGCAGCCAGTGTACGAGAATGTTTAGAAGATTCTGGTGACAATTGCACTGGGCTATGGCATGACCCTGATACAGCCCAGATCCTGCGTCTAAGAAAAAAAATAATGCACCAAGGAGGGGCACCTACTGTAACCAAAAGTAGCTTAGGGGTAAATGGACACTGAGTGATTGAGTAAAATCTGTTGTTAAGAATTGTAGCTACTACTAATTGAGCTCTCTCTTTGTGCCCCATCCTGTATCACAGGCTTTACATGCTGTATCTTTCCAAGCACTTGTGAGGTAGGGACTGCCATACCCATTTTAGAGATTAAGGCACTGAGGCTCAGAGAAGGGGGGAACTTGCCCAAGGTTCCCCAGCCAGGAAGTGGCAGAACCAGGATCCAAATCCAAGCTTGTCAGTTCCCTGAACCATTACTTTCTGACTGTTTCTACCTTCTTATATTTCAGTAATAAGATAATATTACTTTCATAGTGGAAACCATTTTTCAAAAAGAAATTTCTTTAAGAAAGCAGACTCATTTATTTTTATTTTATCAGCCATGTGTGTTTCTTTGATGGAATGGAAAACCCTACCTCACACCACTCACGAAAACAAGTTCCGATAGATTGCCGACTTAAATGTAATGCAAAATGATAATGTTTTTGGAAAATAACATAAGAGAGTATCAGCATATTTCGGAGGTATGGAAATATTTCTTAAATAAGATGTAAAAGTAACTATCCTTAAGGAAAAGATTGAGAAATTGGACTATGCTAAAGGTAAGACCTTCTCATACTCTGGTTTCTCTTTAGATCATATAAATCTTTTGCCTTTTAAAGTTAAGACCTTCTATGCATTAAAAAGTGCCATTAAGAGAGTGAAAAGGCAAGCCATTGAGTAGAAAATATATATAGTGCATACAACTAATAAATGGCTGGTGTCCAGAATACACAAAGAACAAGTCCATTTAAAAAATGGACAACCTGCCCTGGCCGGTGTGGCTCAGTGGATTGAGCACCAGCCTGCAAACCAAACAGTTGCCGGTTTGATTCCCAGTCAGGGCACATGCCTGGGTTTTGGGCCAGGTCCCCAGCTGGGGGCATGGGAGAAGCAACTGATTGATGTAGTTCTCACACATTAATGTTTCTCTCCCTCTTTTTCTCTCTCCCTCCCCCCTCTCTAAAAGTAAATAAATAATTTTTTTTTAAAAGATGACCCAGCCTTGCCTGGTGTGGCTCAGTGGATTGAGTGTGGGCCTGTGAACCAAAGGGGCACCAGTTCAGTTCCCAGTCAGGGCACATGCCTGGGTTGTAGGTCAGGCCCCTGGTTTGGGGCATGCGAGAGGCAACCACACATTGATGTTTCTCTCCCTCTCTTTCTCCTTCCCTTCTCTAAAAATAAATAAATAAAATCTTTAAAAAAAGATGACCCAGTAGAAAGTTGAGCAAGACACTTGAACAAGCGCATAATGAAAAAGGATATCCAAAAGGCCAACTTGCAAATGAAAAGGTGTTCAATTCTATTACTCATCAGGGAAATGCAAACTAAAACTACAATGAGCTACCACTACACATCCAGTGTGATGGTTAAAATTGAAACACCTGATATGGTCAAGTGTTGGCGAGTATGTGAAGCAACGGAAATGCTGAAACATGGCTGGAGGGAGTAGAAGAAATTATTACAATCACTTTGGAAACCTTTTTGGTAGGATCTAGTAAACACACACACACACACACACACACACACACACACACTTTGTGACCAAGCCATTCTCCTCCTGCCTTTGTATCCAAGAGAAATGTGTATATATGTTCACTTATGTTGTGAATGTACTAGGACAAAATATGTACTAGAATGATTAAGCTCAATATTATTTGCAACAGACAAAAATGGAAAAAATTCAAATTCCCAGCTGGTATATAAATAAATTGTAGTATACTCCCACAATGTAATACTACTCGGCAATGGGGAGGAATGGACTGCATTTCTACAACCATCCCAGATGAATTTCACAATCATAATGTTGAGAGAAAGAAGCCAGGCACAAGAGTTCATACTATATAATTCTGTTTACAACACGTGGAAAGTAAGGCAAAATGAAACCCCTGTGTGTAGGGAGGCATACTTAAACCTAAATCGGGTAAAAGTCAGGAAAGTGGGGACCTTCACAGGGAGAAAGAAGTGCCTGGCAGGAGGCAGCAGGGGCCTGTGGGAAGGTGGGAAGATTTGTTTCTTCACCTGGGAGGTGGTGACACAAATGTGTTTCCTTTGTCATAATTCATTAGGTGGAATATTTATGTTTCAGGCACTTTTCTGTATGTGTGTCATACTTCACCATAATAAAGATTTGAATAATGTAAAAATGACTTCAAAAAGTAGGTTCACCAGAGCCTTATCTTACAAACTGGACAGACCAGATGTCTTAGGTACAGTAAATAATTGCAAGGGATGTGTGTGGTATTTGCTTCTGTTTAGGCACTCTGCTAAGAGGTTTATAGCTCCTACCTTATTTAATATCCACAACAACTCTTTGAGGTTGTTACTATTGTCATCCCCACTTAACAGATGGGGACACTGAGGCACAGTGAGCTACATTTGTGCTAGATCTAAACACAGGCCATCTAGTCCCAGGGTATGTGCTCTGCTTAGCACCACAAGAGTCTTCACTCCAAAGAGTGGAATAAAAAATAGGGAAGTAGAAGTTTATCTCTCAAAACACAAACGTATGTGAAAATAGAAACTAGAAATAGTTCCACGGCCATTCCAAGAGTAGGGGAGGGGCTGTAAGTGAGCTACAAGCCCTCATCCACCACGGTTCCAGTGCGGCCTTTGAACCTGAGTGGTGCATGGAAGTCAGCAGTTGTGTGAACTTAGATGGGAGAAACAATGGCCTTGTTGCTTTTACTCTCCTTTAACTTAGCAGTCCCCGAAATATAGTTTGGGAATGCTTGTGAGCCCTCAGGACCTTTTTCAGGGGTTGATGAGGTCAAAGCCATTTCCTAACAACACTAGTGTGTGTGCTTTTCCCACCCTCCGAAGCCTATCTGACCTGTGATGGCATCACCACCCTGCTGGCTAACGGAACATATGCACGTGTATTGTGTTTTGAAACTTCTCAGTTTCCTTAATTTATTTTTATTTTTAAATTATAGTTGACACGCAATAATATTTTAGTCTCAGGTGTACAACATAGTTCAGTTGGTCAATATTCATATTAGAACCCACACATACAAAAGCTCTTTGGGATCCTCAGTGATTTTTAAGGAGGTCAAGTTTGGCTGCTCTGCCTGTGGATTAGCCTTCTTTGTCCCACTGCTGCTTCACAAATAAACTCTCTTTCACTGTAAACTAAAAGAGAGAGAGAGAGAGAGAGAGAGAGAGAGAAGAGTTTAAGAACTGCGGGTGTAAGTGAAAGTGGGCATGTCTTCGTGTCCTGGGACAGGGAAAGTGTAGAGGGAGGGGTGGGAGGGTAGGAAATAGACCTCGGGACCATCGAGCAGGACCATAGCTCGGGACTGGCTTTGTCATGAGGAGGAAACACAGATGTCTCCAAATCCCACAGCAGGCATTGCAGGGCTCTTGCACATTCACCAGAACTTCTAAATGACCAAGATTTTGTGACCTGCTAGATCTTCAAGTTTCTTTGTTTTTATTTCTTTATTTTAATCCTCGCCCAAGGACATGCTTATTGATTTTAGAGAGAGCGGAGGGGAGGGGGAGAGAGAGAAAGAGAAACATCAATGTGAGAGAGAAACATCAGTCTCACAGGGACCTACGCTGCAACCTAGGCATGCGCCCTGACCCGAGTGGAACTGGAGATGCGTTCCAACCAACTGAGCCATGCAGCCAGGGCTCGATCTTGAAGTCTAATGCGTTAAGAAAGAAGCATATAGTATGCTGTACGTGTGAAACTAATACAAAATAATATTGAATGTATACTGTAATTGAAAGTGAAATTTTAAAAAAGAAGCAAGTAATTAAACCATAGTAGTGTTTTAAAAGTTCCACGAAGAATAAACTCACACGTAAGAGCTCAAAAGGAAAAGAGCACATATATTACTGTATCACATATTTGTTTCAAAAACATTTGTGTATCTGTAATCAGACTTTTCCTGCTGTGCCAGGAACCCTCGAGCATACCCTGGGGCAAACCACTCACAACCTTCCAAACCATCACAGGCCTTAGCAAATTCTCAGTTGCTTCTTCCTGGACCCCAGGGCAATTTCTGAAGTTGATGCATGAATAGCGAAATAACAGCTGATTCTTATCCACCTCTTACTCTGGGCCAGGTGCGTTCTCTGCATGAAATTTCGTGCGTCAACAGGTTTAATCCTCACGACAGCCCATAGAATACGTACCATTATCACCTTCATTTTATAAGTAAAGAATCCGAGGCCCAGCGATGTCGAGTAACCTGCCTCCGGCGCACAGCTCAGAAGCAGCACTGTCATTCCTGGATTTTGATTTTGTGTTTTCAGCAAGCCGGGGCAGACTGGGGAGGAATCAGTGGGTTTAGCTTGCTGGGGGAGAAAGGTGGAAGGAACTGAGAGGAAGATGAATTCAGCCGGCACCACGGGATGAGGGGTCCTCCGGGTCGCAGGCGTTGGTGCCAGCACGCCTGGGTACTGTGGGATCCTACGGGACCAGGGCTGCGGGCCGATGCCGGTACGCTGGGGGCTCCGCAGCTGCGGGGAGGGGCGTCTGGGGGCAAGAACAGCCTAACCCGTCCGGGCGCTCAAGTGGTGGCCGACTTGGAGGCTGCAGCAGCGGCGTCCCAAACTGTTCTGGGTCCTCCTTCTCATGCCCCGCCCTGGGGGAGGGGGGTGGGTGGGCGTGGGGCACCCAGGACCGGCCGGACCAGTGGGACCCGGGGCCCCGGCTGTCTGCGGAGCCTGTCACCTGGAGAAGCCAGGCTCTTCCGGGGCTGGGACGGCTGTGGGCGGCAGGATGCCTCGGCTCTGCAAACTCATAAATACTGCAGCCGTACTGGTGGCCGGAGACTTGCGTGCAGGCAGTTGGCGCCCTCGAGGGTGAGCTGGGCACAGGGAGGGCGCCCCCCGCTCCGGCTCCCGGCCTCCGGGCCTGGCAGGTCCTGGGGAGCTGGAGCTGGCAGGGAAGGGCTGCGGAGAAGGGGGTTGGGTATACAGGTGGAGATGGGGTGGGGTGGGGATTGGGGTCACAAAGCCAGGAGTGGATGCTGGAAGGGGGATGGTAGAGGGGATGGAGCCGCTCCAGGTAGGATGGACTTCTGGGGGATTTGGGGACGGCATGGAGAATTGAGGTCACTAAGACCAAAATAGAAAGCTGGAGGATGGAGCTCAGTGATGAGGTCCCTGAGGGCAGGGTGGAATGCTAGAGATGTAGGGAATCAGGTGGAAGACACCAGGATTACTAAGAGCAGGATGGAATGCTGGGGTGGGGTTGCCGAACGTAATTTCCCACAGACCCCCCATCCCACTCCCAAATGGGAGAGTGAGCTGTGGTTCAGAGCCAGGGTTCTGGAGCCGGGACCTCCTGGGCTCCAAAACTGGCGCCATCACATCTGAGCTGCGCAAGTCAGTCACTGGGTTGCTCATTTTCCTGATCTGTGATATGGGGCTGCTGATCACAGTGGCCTCCACACAGAGGAATGCAGTGAGGCTCCCGTGACTTAATCTGTGCAATGTGCTTAGCACCCAGTGAGGCTCAGAGAGGGTTGGCTGCCAGGTAGTAATCATTATTTTTGTTTGCTCTCCAGCATCTGGATAACCAGTCCCCTGAAGACCTCCCTACCACCCTGCCTCCCCCGAAGTGACATTACCTGGTGTCTCTCCATTCTCCTTCCTCCCCACCCCTCCTACTGTCCCTGACCAAATCTGATCTACTCCTGCCCAGCCCCCACACCCCTTCCCCTCTCTGCACCCCACCCCCTCCACTATGAGCCCCTTTCTTCCCTGCTGGTCCTGTTGCTGCCTGTTCCTGTTTTTCTCCCTGGGAATCCAGGGGATCCCAAAGGATCCCAAAGCTGCCCCGGAGCAAGTCCACCTGTCCTACCCAGGTAAGTGTGACCCCTCCCAGGGCATTTCCCAGGGAGGCCCATTGGATTGGGGTCTCAGGAGTCCCACACTGATTGCTGTGGGACCCTAGGCTGGTGGCTGACTCTTCCTGAGCCTCAGTTGTCTGCATCTGTTAAATGGGAATTACAAGCCGTAGTGTATCGTTGTGTGGGAGAAGATTCTGGAGCCCAGCCTATAGTAAGCACTCTCCAAAGGGAGCTGCTGGTGCCCTTGCTCACTGTGTCACTGCTCATTGTGTCCCCACAAGGCTGCCTCCTGATCCTTGATCATGAGGTGGTTGTGTGCGAAGTATAAGACCTTGGACTCTGAATCCTTTGCACCTAGATTCCCTGGATTTGAATCTCAACTTTGCTATGTAGCCTTGGGCAAATGACTTAACTTCTCTGGCCTCAGCCTCCTCATCTGGACAATGGGTTGATAGTAGTATGACCTCATAGGAATAAATGATATGTTACTTATGAAGTGGCAAAAATGAAGCTAGATGTGTAGCAGCAGGTCTCACGTGCATTTGTCTCAGGACCACTTAGCACAGCTAAAATTATTTAGAACCTCAAAGAGCTTTAGTGTATGTTAGTTATAGCCATAGTGTTTGCCATATTAGAAACCAAAACTGAGGCATTTAGAAATATTTATTGTCATTTAAAATGAACAATAATAAACCCATTCTGTATTAAGGTAAATGACATTTTTTCATGAAAAATAACTACACTTTACAAAGAAAAGAAATCTAGTCAGAAGAGTGGCATTGAGTTATATCTTTTAAAGTCTCTTTAATATCTGGAGACAACCAGATCTTCCTCACATCTGCTTTTGCTTCAGCCTGTTTCAATATGCTACTTTGGATGACATATATGGAGAAAATTGGGTCTCGTGCAGACACGTGTTTGAAATAGAGAGGAGGATTTTAAAGAGTTTCAAATAATTGTGGCTGTTTCTTTTTCACCAAAACCCAACTCTTTTCCTTCCTTCCTTCCCTCCTTCCCTCCCTCCCTCCCTCTCCCACTCTCCCTTCCTGATTATTTTAGCTTTTTATTTTGAAATAATTTTAAATGTACAGAAGAGTTGCAAAGATAATATAGTTCCCGTACCCCTTCACCCAGCTTTCCTTAAAGTTCATCTCTTTTGTGTCCGTGGTACCATTGTCAAAGCTAAGAAATTAACATCGGCATCACATTACTAACTAAAACATGGATTTTTTTTCGCACTTCACCAGTTTTTCTACTACAGTCTTAATTTTAACCCAGGATCTACTGCAGGATCCCCTATTGCATCTAGCCTCCATGTCTCTGCTCCCCTCCTTTCTGTGACACTTCCTCAATTTTTCTTTGTTGTTTGTGTCCTTGACTCTTTTAAGGAAGATAATTTCTTAAAGATTAGTTGCAATGTGGAATCTGAAACTGCATGAATAAACTGGCTTTGGCACTTGCTAACCAAGTGACCTTGGACAAGGCACTTTGCCTGGAGGCCTCTGTAAAAGGAGTAACACTAAAATCTATATCTTGGGGCTGCTGTGAAAATCCAGTGAGACCACAGCCATCCTTTGGCCCACAAAACAACAGTAGCAAGTACACTCTTTGACTAGCGCCTCAGTTGGATAACACAATGAACCCTGTTTTGGACCTTACGCTGTAAGCGCTGTTGTTACCCCCATTATACGAAAGAGTGAAGCGAGGCTCACAGGGATGAAGAGTCTGCCTCTAGGTCACCCAGTCTGCAGTTTGAACCTAAGCAGCCGAAGAGCCATGGTCTTTGCTTTAAAACATCAAATTTTGCACTGATTTTAGATTGAACAGAACTTTTGCGAAAATATTACAGAGTTTCTATATCCCCTTCACCTAGTGTCTCCTGATGTGTCTTGCCTAACACCAGGGTACTGTTATTGATGCCAGTTTCATTGGTGCAATGCTATTTATTAGCTAAACTACAACCCTTATTAGAACTTCACCAATTTTTTCATTGATTTCATTATTTAGCAGTTAGTTGTGTCTCTTCCAATCTGCCAATTTCTGTCTTTCCTTACCTTTTGTGATTTTGACATTTTTTAGTACTAAGCAGTTATTTTGTAGGATATCCCTGATTTTGGCTTTGTCTGATATTTTCTCGTGACTGGAACTAAGTTATGTGTTTTTCTGGCAAGATGACAGTTGATGTGATGCTGCATCCTTCCTATGTCGTGGTGCCATGGCTTATCGCTGTCACTGGTGATGTTAACCGTCATTGCTTAGTTTCTGGGTTTCTCCATTGCAAGGTGCTTATTCTTTCCTTTGTTGTTAATAAATATCTTGGGGAAGATTTCTTGAGATTACAAAAATCATGTTTCTTTTGAAACTTTTGCATGTTAATTTTAGTATCCATCAGTGAATACTGTCTGCAACAGTTACTAGTGTGGTGTTTGCCTAGTTGTGGCTTTGTAATTTTCTAATTCTCTCTTTCCATCTAATTGAAATTTTACCCTAAGGAAAGGCCGTTCTTCCCCCATTTATTTATTCATTCATTTATTTATTTATTCAATTATTTATTTATATTAGCATGGGCTCATGGATATTTATTTTATTCCATGGGTTAAAATCCTGTATTATCATTATTTATTTTGTGGCTCAAATTGTCCCTGATTTGGTCTTTTGCAATTCCTTTGGATTGGCTTCTGTGTTCTTTGAACAAAAAACACATCTTTTTTTTTTTTGAGCATTTCCCAACTTTCTGCCACCACAAATTATTCCAAGCTCATCCTGTATATTTCCTGCCCCATCTCTGGAATCAACAACTTCTGCAAAGCTCCCTAATTCCTTCCATTGGAGAATGGGTATTTAGAGACCAAGATCTGAGCAGTAGGTGTGCTCTTTGCTAGTGAGGCATCATTGTTTCTAGGCCTTCTCACAGATGGAGCAAGGTCATACGTGTGTATGTTTATAAGCAAATGCCACGCCTATATTTCTGTATCTACGTACATGTATGTTAAATACAATGAGATCATACTGATACCTCAATTTTGGTCCAACATCAAATGTTTGTTTGTTTGTTTCTTTCTTTATTTTTTCATCCTCACCCAAGGACATCTTATTGATTTTAGAGTGAGGGGAAGGGAGGGGGAGAGAGAGTAAGAGAGAGAGAGAAACATTGCTGTGAGAGAGAAACATTGGTCGGTTGCCTCCCGTAGACACCCCGAAACTGGGATTCGAACTCGCAACCTAGGCATGTGCCCTGACTGAAAACTGAATTGGCAACTTTTCCGTATATGGGACGATGTTCCAGCAAACTGAGGCACACCAGCCAGGGCTCAAATGTTAATTAAAAAGCAAATAGTTTGTGGTTGCCTTCTGGACTTATTCGTAACTTTTTTCTTTACCATTGATAAACCTAGCTCCCACGATCTACAGTCCACTTCCTCACTTGTTCAGTGCTGGTGGAGGCACGAAGTGGCTTCGGGATCATTTGCTGTGTCCCTGCGAGAACACTTCCTGGGCGGCCGCACTGTGTGCAGCCCTTTCCCTCTGTCGTCTCACGGGCCCAGTCGGGACTGTTTCCCATGTCACTGGTCTTCCCCGCCCCTTCGGTGTGGTTACTTTATTCATTGTTAAATACAGTTTCAACCATCTGTTAGTGTTTGTGTTCCATACTAGCTTCTCCTCACACCCTGGGTAGTTTTGTTGTTTGTTTTGGGGGCATATGAAGGAAATATGAAATGTGACTATTATTCTAGGAATCAGAATTTTTATCCAAAAAAGATAGACTCAGAGAAGCATTCACCCTCCTCATTCCTACAACCCTATTTCTCCTTTTCTTCTACTCCTTCCTTTCCCATCCACCCCTTGTTAGCAATCCATTTCTTTAGTTTCTGGTATGGCCTCCCTGTATTTCTTTTGTACAAATGAGCACATCCTTGTGTTTCTTTATTATACTCTTCTCAATACTTGCATAAGCTTTGCTTTTTAAGTTTTATGTCCTGGACATCATTCCATATCCCAGAGTTCCTAGAGAGTGTCCTCTTTCTCTTTGACAGCTGCATAGGCCCCACAGTGTGCGTGTGGTAGAGTTTATTCAGTCACTCTGCGACATGTGGGTGTTCCCACTGTTTCTGGTATTTTGTGATTACACACAGCCCCACACTGTGTAAACTTGTGCATGTGCATTTTCATGTTGCTGGAGGAAGAATTCATGCTCTTAATGTTACATTATACCTCACGATCTTTTTAAAGATTTTATTTTTAGAGAGAGGGGAAGGGAGGGAGAAAGAGAGGGAGAGAAAGATCAATGTGTGGTTGCCTCTCACGCGCCCCCAACCGGGGACCTGGCCCACAACCCAAGCATGTGCCCTGACTGGGAATCCAATCGGTGACCCTTTGGTTTGCAGGCCAGCACTCAATCCACTGAGCCACACCAGCCAGGACTACCTCATGATATTTTTAAAACCTTGATTTGGTTGCTAACTTTTAAGAATTTGGAGTAATCATGTAAAAGTCTGCTTTTGCATATCTATCTATATATGCTCCTGGACATAAAAAAACACTGTATAAAGATTGACAGATCTGGTGGCACTGGGCCTGCTTCCTGCATGGCAGGTATCACCAGAACCGAGCGATGGCTGCCCCTTTTAGACCGGGCAGGGCCTACAGTTTGCCACATACCCCACAGCTACCTGCTGCCGTACTCCTTGCAGCTGGCCCTTTCCCCCATTTATATTAGCTAGCTGGCCTCTAGACATCTGTTTGAGTTTATGACCCCTAAATGATATCATGTATGCAAAATGCTTGGCACAAGGCCTGTACATAGTAAATACTGATATTAATAATAATAGTATCCATTCACTTTTATAACCCTAATATGCTATCCACTGTTTCAAGTGCTTTACCCATTATTTATTAATCTATGCCTCATAACAACCTTATAGAGTAGATACTATTATTATTCCATTTGACAGAAAAGGAAACTGAGGCTTAAAGAGGCAGTGACTTGTCCAAGGAAAGCACAGCTTGGAAATGGCAGAGCTGGGATTGAACCTGGGAAGTTCTACCACCTGTGTCCTTAACTACTGAGTGTTCAGGAGCTGTCAATCAGTGTCCCTCGCTCTCTCCGCACATCCCTCCCTGCCCTGCCCAGGCGTTACTGCTCAGCCCTACTCTGTTCCTTTCTGCCCAGATGAGCCAGGATCCATGACTGTCACCTGGACCACATGGGTTCCGACCCCGTCTGAAGTGCAGTTTGGGCTACAGTTATCGGGGCCCCTGCCCCTCCGGGCCCAGGGCACTGCCAGCCCCTTTGTGGATGGAGGCTTTCTCCGGCGGAAGCTCTACATACACCGGGTCACACTGCGGGGGCTGCTGCCGGGCGTCCAGTATGGTGAGAGGGGTCCTGGGCCCAGGTGTTGAGGGCTGAATGGAAGAGGAGTGGGAAATGGATTAGAAGCTGGCACTGGCAGGTGGCTTGGGCTGGGCTCCTGACTCCTCTGCTGACGCAAGCTGATTGTCTGAGACCCTGGGATGGGAGGTGCTGGGGACCTGGAGTGAGGTGGACAGGGGCATGGGTCAAACCTATTCAACCCCCTACCTCTTTCCCTGACCAACCAAAGATGTGTGCATGGGGGGAGGGGGAGGAGATACACTGGGGGCTCCCAGCCCACTGTGACCTTCCCCTTGACCTTTCCCTTCCCTTCAGTTTACCGCTGTGGCAGTACTCAGGGCTGGAGCCGGCGGTTCCGCTTCAGGGCCCTAAAGAAAGGACCCCACTGGAGCCCCCGTCTGGCTGTGTTTGGGGACCTTGGGGCTGACAACCCGAGGGCCCTACCCCGGCTGCGCAGGGACACTCAGCAGGGCATGTACGACGCTGTTCTCCATGTGGGTGAGGCACTGACAAGGGTGTGCCTGGAGGTGTGGAGGGAGGGAGGCTCGGGTGGCAGCAACCCCAGGATGGTGGAGGGGACTGGGGCAGGGTTCTGAAGGGACTGGGGACTAGTCTGGCTGTGGAGATGGTGTCTGTAGTGGCCGGACTGCCCAGTTTAAAACCCCAAGTCACATCCTTAGAGCTCTGCACGCTGGTTTCCTCCCCGTGTTATTGTTGTTAGAGCTAAGGCGAGCTCAGCATTCACAGGACTGTTGTGATGACTAAATAAGTCGGCATTGTCTGGTATGCTGTGTTAGTTGTTATCACTGCTGCTGTGATTTGTGGGGACAGGGAGCCAATGGGATGTGAAGACTCAGGCTGATGTGGTTCAAAGCCACAGAGTCTGAAACTGGACTCCCAGGGTCTTCTTCCTGGATCTTTACTAACCAGCTCTGTGACCGTGGGGGAGCACTTAACCTCTCTGGGCCTCAGTTTTTCCACCTGAAATGGGGATAATAATAACAACACCCACCTCAGAGGGTGTTTTAAAGATTTAAACGATCAAGCATGTAAAGCATCTGGAGCTGTGCCTGGTATAAAACCCGTACCAGACTCTGTCGGTCTTCATGTTATTGCTCTGAGAGGGCCCGAGACGGCGGGCAGAGGCAAGATCAGAGCACAGGAGACCAGGGCCCAGAGATTCAGGAAACACTTCCAAGTGCACCTGGGTGGGTGTGAGAGGTAGGGATCAGAGAATGGGGATGACCTGGAGGCTGAGTTGCCCAGCCCACACCTGAGCAACCAGGGCTCTCAATTCTGGTGAAAGCAGAGCTAGGTCTGGGTCCTCACTCTCTAACCCGCCCCCCCCCATACCCACCCCCCAGGAGACTTTGCCTACAACATGGATCAGGACAACGCTCGCGTTGGTGACGAGTTCATGCGGCTCATTGAACCCGTGGCTGCCAGCTTGCCATACATGACCTGCCCTGGGAATCACGAGGAACGCTAGTGAGGGCCAGGGGCCTCAGGGTGGGCACGGGCCTGGCCGGTGAGACCAGATGTGTCCTTCTTGGTGTCTCACCTTAGTCCCTCATGCTGCAACAGCTCATTTGTGGTAGAGGAAGGAGAGGAGAGGAGAGGAGGGATGGGCTTCGAGCCAGACTTGACTTCACAGTCCTGGGAGATGGGTGGGTGGGGCACCCAGGCCCTCCCCACCCCAGCATTTTACTTCTTTTTATCCAGCAACTTCTCTAACTACAAAGCTCGCTTTAGCATGCCGGGGAACACGGAGGGCCTATGGTACAGGTAAGCTGGAGAGGGGATGGCTAGGGGACTGGCCTCCCTCCCTGGAAGGATAGGAGATGCAGCCAGACCCCATCTCTGACCCCTGCCCTTTGACCCCTCAGCTGGGATGTGGGCCCTGCCCACATCATCTCCTTCTCCACGGAGGTATATTTCTACCTCCACTATGGCCGCCACCTGGTAGAGAGACAGTTTCACTGGCTGGAGAAAGACCTCCAGGTAACCTGGGTGGAGGTCCCCTGTCACCTCTTGGACCTGCCTCTCCTCCCCTCCTGCTGCCCCCACCTCTCACTCTGGTCTTTCTCTCTAGAAAGCCAATAAGAACCGGGCAGCCCGGCCATGGATCATCACTATGGGTCACCGGCCTATGTACTGTTCCAATGCTGACTTGGATGACTGCACATGGCATGAAAGCAAGGTGAGGGCCCCCTCCCTGGGGGCAGGGTGCTGAGAGCCAGGTGGCGGTCAGCCTGAGTCACCCCTCACCCCTGCTCCTCCTTCCCAGGTTCGAAAAGGCCTCTTGGGCAAGTTATTTGGATTAGAGGACCTTTTCTACAAATATGGTAAGCGACTGGGGGTGGGGTGGGGAGGCTCCCCAGCCCCAGGTTCCAATTCCTACCTCTCCTGGATCCAGGGGCCTGACCCCCACTTGCTCTGTCCCAGGGGTTGACCTGCAGCTGTGGGCTCATGAGCACTCCTACGAACGACTGTGGCCAATTTACAACTACAAGGTGAGGCTCAGGGAGGGCTGAAGCTGGTGTCTACCGAGCCGTTGCCAGACTCTCTGTCAAGGTCTGGTGTGACTCATCCCTCTCCCTTGTCCCTTTCTCCAGGTATTTAATGGCAGTCAAGAGACGCCCTACACCAACCCTCGAGGCCCTGTCCACATCATCACAGGATCTGCTGTGAGCAGGGCAGGGAAGGGTGCTTCTGGCTTTTCTCTTATTGAGGGTTGAACTTGGACCAGCTGGGGTGCTGTGCGTTTCATAGTCACTATCACTAACTCAGCCCTAGAGTTCAGGTACACCTAGAAACACGCCCACCATACAGATGTGAAAACAGAGGCTCAGACAGTAAAATGCTCATTCAAAGTCGCAAATTGAATAGATTGCAGGGGCTGGGGGCTTGCCCAGGTGGAACGAATGGATCCACGGGCAGAGGGCTTATTATTATTACTGTAACTGAACTCCAGACTTTATTCGCATTCCACCCCCTTTCTTACTAACGACCTTTCTCTGTTCCAGATTCCCATAGTGTATTTAGTTGTTGTTTCTTCTTAGGCCCCTCCAATCTCTGATAGTTCCTGTATCTTTGCTTGTCTTCACATATTTGCAGATGCTTGCATTTTGCAGAATGCCCTCAGTTTGGGTTTATTTGACATTTTCTCAGGCTGAGATTCGGGTTATGCATTTTGGGCAAGGCAATCACAGAAGTGATGTCGTGTCCTCTCAGTGCATCCTACCAGGGAGTGCATGCTGTTGATGCTTCTGTCCTGGAGGTGTTTCTCTGAGTCGTCAGCTTAAGGAGGTGTTTGCTGGACTCCTCCTCCATAGAGTTATTGTGTCTCCCATTTTAATTAATAAATATCTTGGGGGAGATTCTTTCAGACCATGCAAGTGTTCTGTTTCTCCTCAAACTTTCACTCACTAATTTTACTGTCAGTGGGTCTTGCCTGCAACAATTAATATTGTAGTGTTCCACTGGAATCTTCTATTTCTCTCATTCCTCCTAGATTTATTAGAATCCTCTTGTGAGGAAGAGCTGTCCCTCTGCCTCATTTATTTGGTTAGTTAGTTGTTGATTTATAAGTATGTGGACTCATGGGTAGTTATTTTGCTCTGTGGGCTACGATCCAATGCTATTACCTGTGTTGCTGCTCAGGTGGCATCAGCTCTGGCGGTTGGGAATTCTCCATGTTGGCCCCTGTCCCTTTGATGTGAGCACTTCCTTACTTTTTGGCACTGCAAGGCACTCCAGGATCATCTTGCAGTGTTTCCCTGCCCCTACCTTGGAAGCAATCACTTCTGCAAGGAGGGAAGTCTATTTATTTATTTATTTATTTATTTATTTAAATCCTCACTCAAGGATATGCTTACTGATTTTAGAGGGAGAGGCAGGGAGAGAGAGATACATCAATTTGTTGTCTCCCCTACATGGGATTGAACCTGAAACCTAGGTGTGTGCCCTGACCAGGGATCGAACCCACCTTTTGGTGTACCAGATGACGCTTCAAGCAACTAAGCCACCTAGCCAGGGCAGAGAAAGCTTATTTTTTAAACTGATTCTTGCAGATTGGTAAGGGTCTCTCATGATACAAATTCAAACAGTAGAGAGAGCAGGAGGTGAGCACCAGCCATCCACACCCCTTCTTACTCCCAGTCTCTGCTGTTCTCGCTCTTGGTGGCATTTTAGAATGTTCCCTGCATGTGCAAATGAGTAATTGTCTACACAGAAATGTGTTGCTGCATCACCCTCTTTTCAAAACAACTTGAATCATGCTTCATACCCTTGTAGTTCTCAACCTTGGCGTCTCTTAGAATGACCTGGGGAGGGGGGTTTAAAACACGATGCCTGGGCCCCAGCCCAGACCATGCACCGAACCTCAGGGGGCGGGGTCCTGGCAGTGCCCGCCCTGGGCAGCCTCACCCCGGAGCAGGAAACAGAATGTCATCCGCACCAGAGGCTCCTCAGGCCCATAGGTGATCACTATTCTGATCTATAGTAGCACGGATTAGTTTTTTCCTTTAATTTAAAAATTTGAAATGATTTCAGACTTACAGGAAAGTTGCAATAATAGTACGAAGATTTTCCACATCCCCTTTACGAAGATTTTCCAAAAGAGAACATTTAACCATATCTGTTTTAATCTCTCTCTTTATATATACGCACATATGCATGTACATATGTGATACATACATTTTATTATTATTTTCAGATCCAATTAAGAATAAGTTGCAGAAATGATGCCCCTTTACCCTTCTGTCTGTATGTCCTAAAAAACAAGGGCATTGTTTTCTCTCATCACTGCGGTATAATAGTGCAATTCAAGTAATTAACCTTGATAATGTGCTATTATTACTTAATCTACAGATCTCACTCAAATTTTGCCAATGCCCCATTTGTGCGCTTTAAATCAAAACAAAGAGATTTTTTTTTCTGCCCCAGGATCTAGTCTAAGATCACACATGCTATTCCGGTGTCTTTCCTCTTTAGCATCCTTTAATCAGAAACGTTTCCTCGCTCTCCATTCTTCATGGCCTTAAAAAGTTTGAAGAGTACAGCAAAACCCTTTTGTAGAGTAGCCCTGAGTGTGGGTCTGTTTGCTCATGGTCAGGTGGAAGTTACACCCTTGTGGTAAGAATACACAAAAGTGACACGCATTTTCAGGGCACACTACTAGGAGGCACGTGGCATCTCTTAGCCCCCTTTAAGCCTCAGTTTCCTGCCTGTAGATGTGGTAGGGATCCGTCTCACTGCTGCTCCGTAAAAGTGGTATCTGCCAGCCTCCCTACCATGTTCCTCCTTCCCCTGCATAATTAACAAGTGTCTCCTAGAAATACTCTAAGACTATGCAAATATCCTGTTATTCGTCAAACTTTCACCACTAGTTTTACCATCTATGGATGATTCTTGCTTCAATCAATGTTAGAACGATGGCTGCAAAATGGTGATCTCTTTCGAGGTCCCTCAGTCGTCGGGCACTCTGCTGCAAGAATGAGCTCTCCCTCTGGCCCAGGCGCTGGTGATTTTGAAAGGCGTTCTTGGAGGGTCTGCTGTTTGGCAAGGGTTGGGGCTCTCTGATTGCTTCTCTTCTGTAGTTGCGTTTCCCACCCCCACCCTTTAATGGTGCATCCTGGCCATGTTTCTATATTGCCCTGCTTTGTGATGGTGACACTGTAATTTGCTTAACTGACCCCATAGATGGGTATTTGGGTAGCTTCCAGCTCAGGGCTTGTGCAGAAAATGCTGCAGTGCACAGTGCCGTGCGGCCATGCACTTTCTAGAAGACCTGCGCACCGGAAGCCTGGCTGGGTCAAAACACTCGATCGTGAGCATAGATGAGGTCAAGTCTTAACTGACTTTGTCTTCCTTGGGGGCAGCAGAGCCCTGGCCTGGCAGGTTGTTTCTGCCCCTCTGTGGGTCCTCCACCTGCCCCACACCTGGGTCTGAACGGCTGTCTCCCACAGGGCTGCGAGGAGCGGCTGACCAGCTTCACTCTCTTCCCACGGCCCTGGAGCGCTGTGCGGGTGAAGGAATACGGGTACACGCGGCTACACATCCTCAATGGAACCCATGTCCACATCCAGCAGGTGTCTGATGACCAGGTCAGTGGGGGGTGCCTGAGTCGCCAATCCGAGTAGCCAGGCTCAGTGTGCTCTGGAGCTGAGGACTCTAGAGCCAGAGATCCTGGGTTCAAATCCTGCTTCTGCCAATTCCCCGCTAGATGACCTGAAGCAACTTACTTAACTTTGAGTCACAGTTGTCCCATCTGCAAAATGGAGACTTTTAATAGTTTCTACCTCACAGGATTTTATGGGAGTTAAGTGACTTATTATATATAAAATGCTTAGAACAGTTTCTAAAACATGGTAAATTCTATAGCTATTTACCAACTTGAAGTAGGGGGAAGAGAAAGGTGGGTGGTGGGAGGTGAGTAAAGGAAGCCAAGTGCGGCGTCCTGCTGGTATAAGGGTAGATGAACCCAAATATCCATGGCTCACATTTCTTTACTGTTGTCATTATAATTTTAAAACAAGGATAATCACTATGATTTGTTGAGCCCCTATCGTGTACCAGACGCTGGGCTAGACGCTTTATATTGAGTAGCACCTGAATGGCAACAGTCACAAGCGGAGGATTGTCTTTTCATTTTAGAGATGAGAGAACTGAGGCTCAGAGAGAGGAAGTAATTTTCCCAGGGTCGCACAGCTGGAGGGTGGCAAAGCTGGTATCTGACCCCAAAGAACATGCTCTTTTCATTACAAATAACTACCCTTTTACTGAGTGGCACATACACCAGGGGCAGGCTTTTGTGTGTGTTATCTTTTTCACTTCTCCCCAGTTTATAGAAGATGAAAGCTGGGCTCAGAGTCAGGGCATGTGCTTAAGGCCACACAGAGAGTGGCTGCGCTGGGATTGAAGCAAGGATTCTATCTGACTCCAGGGTTTGTGCTCTAATAGCAATAACCTGCACTCACACAGTCCCTGTCAAGTGCCCTTTCCAAATATCTCATTTAATGCCCACAACATCGATGAGGTAGGTACTATTACTATCATACCTCCTGGAAGATAAGGAAAGTGGAGGCTCAGAGACAGCTAGCAACTTGTCCGAGGTCACACAGCCCATCAAAGGCAAAGCTGGGATTTGAACCCAGGGCACCTGGCCCCTGAGTCTGGTCTTGCAGCCCTTTATACCTTCGCTGTTTTTGTTCCTTGCAGGATGGGAAGATTGTGGATGATGTATGGGTGGTAAGACCCCTGCTCCACCGGATGATGTACCTATAGGGAAGGAGCAGCTGTCATCAGGAACCAGCAGCCTTGCTGCCTTGGCTGGTGTGACAGGACGCTACCCAGGCCCGGCTGGGGAGTCAGGGCTGGCAGGCTGTGGAGTCAGGGCAGGCCTTGACTCCTCTGCCTTCCTGAGGCCTCATGTGGGTGAATGCAGTGTGAGGGGGCCGGGCAGCTCTCCCCTCCTGGAGAGGTGAGGGTCCTGGCAGCAGTGCTGGAGGGCAGGTGTGGACACACAGACAGACTCAGGTGGGTGGCACTGCCTTGCCCTGCTGCATAGCACTGACTGGGCGAGGTGCCCACAGGCCTGGGGAATAAAGAGGCTTGTGGCTGTGGCTCCGTGGACTCTGCCCTTCTGCTGGAGGTGCCCCCGGGGTTGCCCCTCTCCTGTCTGCGGGGGCAAGAGGCGTTACCAGCCCCAACTCGCAAGGTGGGCATGGCCATCATGACACCCCTCTCCAGCAGGTGGTGATGGTGACTTTCTCCCCTTTAGCCGGCCCTCAGTGCATGAATGGCCAGAAAGTGCTAAGGAACGTCCCTTTGTGCTGCAGTTTCCCAGCCTGGCACTGACTTACCCTGGAAGCCGAGAAGTGTTAACACTGCCTCCAAGCTGGGTTGGCTGGCAAGCCTTAGGTGTTCACAGACCTGCTGTTTTTCTCCCTTTTCCCCCCTCACCCTGTTTCCCTTCTTCCTTTCATGTGTTCAACAGCTATTTATTGAGCGCCCATCACGCGCCAGGCCCTGTTCTCAGTACTGGGAGACAGCCATGAACAGGCAGAGAGCTTTGTCCTAGTAGGGCTGGCACTCACAGACAGTGAACCTAATAAATGAGTAAACTACAGAACGATGTTGCTATTTAGTGTTAAGTGCTCAGAAAACACAGGGAAGGGGATGGAGAATAGGGGGAGGAGTCTGAGGGAGGAGCCATGTGAGGAACCTGGTGGGCAGTGTTCCAGGCAGAGGAAAAGCCAGTGCAAAGGCCCTGATACAGAAATGTGCCTGCCCTGTCGGGGAATCAGTGGGGAGGCCAGTGTGTCTGGAGCAGAGAGAATGAGGGGGAGATGGAGGCAGGGGGGTGATGGCGCAGATCGTTTGGGGTCTTGTGGGCCTTAGGGAGGACTTCGTCCTTTATCCTGAGTGAGGATGGAGCCACAGGAGGGCTCTGAGCTGGTTGACAAACACGATCTGACTCCGGTAGTTCTAGGCAAAGGCTGAGGCCTTCCTGGAGGGAAGCCCGGGAATCCCAGCTCTGCTGCTGACCTCGGTCTGTTCTCCCCCTGAACTGACGCTGTCGGCGCCCTCACATCTTATTCCCACCCACCACCACCGCTGCTCGGCCCAGGGCACTGTGGCTCCTGGCAGTTTCTGGGACACACCAAGCTTTTTCTCACAGTAGGGCCAGTGCACTTCGTCCTCTGAGTGCCCTCTCCCCAGCTCGCCCCAGGCTGGCACCTTCTCAGCCCCAGGTCTCAACCTTCCCTGACAGTTCCAGCTAAAATCACTGCAGTCACTCTGCGTGCCATGTGTTTACTTCGTTTCTAGCTCCTAGCATTGTGCAATTCTCTCATTGGTTTGTTAACTGTTCATTGTTGATGTACCCTGCTGGGCTGGGGGTCTGAGAGGGTGGAGACCAAGATCATCTCATTCATTCCTGGGTCTGTCTCCTCCACCAGCCTTTCCCAGACCCTTCTCAGGCTGGGTCAGGGCCCTTGGCCCCACCATTTCAGCCTCTCCCTTTCTGGGCTGTCGCTGTCTGGGAGTGGACCTGTCCCCACCACTGGGCTGTCAACCCAGGAGGGCGGTGTTCAGGGCTCAGTCCGGCCCAGCCCAGCTGAGACAGATGCTTAATAAATATTTGTTACCTTAATGAAGGCTGCCACATGCCAGGCTCCAGGCAACACCAGGGATAGCAATGAATCAGAGCCAGTCAGGCCCCGTGGGAGGTCGCAGGCAGGCAAGGACACATGGTTACCCAACACGGGTGATAGGTAGTGACAGCGTGCCACGCAGGGGTGCAGCAAGCCGGTGAAGATGGGGAGTCATCACTGCACAGTGAGGCCAGACTGAACATTCCCGGCGATGGGGTCCAGAGAGCAAAAGCCAGGCTTGGGAGCCAGGCAGGAATGGGTTCAAATCTCAGCTCTGCCTCTGCCTGTGGGATGTGGAGCCACCAGCCCTTTCTGAACCTCCATTTCTTCATCTGTATCGGAAAGTGTTGTCATACTTTGTGGTGTTGCCTTGGGAATAAATGAGGTTGAAAGCCTCCTTGTTGTCCTTAACTCCTCTTTTTTCATACCCCACATTCAGTTACTTAGTACATTTGGTTGGCTTTGTCTTTAAAAATCTGTCTAGAATTTGTCTCCTTCTCTCACCTGAAAGGCCCCCACCTGGGCCTGTCCACCTTCTCTCTCACCTCCTGCCTGGTCTCCTTGCTCCTGTTCCTGCCCCCACAGTCTGTTCCCCACGTGCAGCCAATGAGCCTGTGGACACCTGCATCAGGTCTTGTCCCTCCCTGGCCTTAGCCTTTTTTGGGGTGCCATCTCACTCGGGAAAAGCCAGAGTTCTCCCTGTGGTCCATCCCACATGACCTGCCCCCGACGCCTCCCTGACCTCATCTCCCACTAGTAGCCCTTGCCCTCCCTGCTTGGGCCACGGTGCCCTCAGGCCTATCGGGTTACCCTCCCGGGTTAGCACTGGCTGTTCCCTGGGCCTGGGACTCTGCCGCCAGGTATGCACATGGCTCCCTCCCACTCCTTCAGCCCTCTGATCAAAATCACCTTCTCAGAGAGGCCTTTCCTGCCCACCTATTTAAAACAGCATTTCATCCCCCACTTCCCATCCCCTTTCCCTGCTTTATTTTCCCTGCTTCAGGCCATTTAGATTTTGTGTACACTTTATTTCCTCCACTGGAATGGGAGCCAGGGTGCAGGGGTTTCTGCAGCCCCAGTACCCAACACATAGTAGTTGCTCATTGCAGTAGTTTGAATGAATAGTAGTTGGTCAGATGAAGGAAGGAAAAATACAGGTAAAATGCTTAACATAGCACCTGGCACTGGGGGAGCATGTAACAAGTAGTAGGAATGACAATGATTCAAGTGAATCAGATAAAGGCCCAACCCTTGGGGCTCCCACTGCTGGGTGTGCAGGAGACAGGCACGTACTGCTGATTGCAACACCTGTGACGTGTGACATGCATTACAAGTGATAGGTGGCAGAGCTGGAGACCCTGAGGCTTCTGGGAGACAAAGCTGAATAAGACTTTTGGAGGCTACACAGAGGCCTGCTCAGTAGGACTGGGATGAGTGCTCCCAGAGTGGGCAGCCAGGCCCTGGGGAGAGAGAGCTCACAGGTGGCTGGGGTCTGTGCAGAGACAAGGAGAGGAAGCTGCAGGTGTCTGGATTCATTTATTTATTTTTATTTTTTAATATATATATTTTTATTTTTTTAAATTATATTTTATTGATTATGCTATTACAGTTGTCCCATTTCTCCCCTATCATTCCCCTCCACCCTTCACACCCCCTCTCACCCACATTCCCCCCTTTAGTTCATGTCCATGTGTCATA